>JAJOZX010003810.1:27500-260000 GCA_023014485.1 Bathynomus jamesi
TGGGTTTTTTTTATTTGCCTGTTTATTTCTTTATGATTATTTAGGCTGTGACATATATATCACTAAGGCACTATTTTGTAATTAATTTTTTCTCAATTTATATTTATATTTATTTTTATTTCTTTATTTTTCTGTGACCATATAAATGTTGGCTCCTCCCACAATTTTTTTCTATGCTTACTATATATATGTATATATGTATATATATATATATATATATATATATGTATATATATGTGAATATGTATGTATGTATGTTTATTTTTGTAACCTATATATTGCCTTGATCTGTCCTTTCACTCCAGTGTTCCTGAGGATGTCATTAGACGAAAGCGCTTGAGCACCCCTTTGTGTTTCTTTTTTCCTTCGTGGTTTTATTCATCATATATATATATATATATATATATATATATATATATATCGTGAAATGAGGAATCATCGCACGGAATATTTGAAACGTTGAAAGAAAGGTGTGTGTTCCTGAGGATGTCATTAGACGAAAGCGCTTGAGCACCATTCTGTGTTTCCTTTCCTTCGTGGTTTTATTCATCATATATATATATATAATTAATGACGAGGATAGAGGTAAAATTCAGGAAGATCTGAATAAAATCGTTGATTGGTCAGTCACATGGCAAATGAGATTTAACGTTGATAAGTGCAAAATTTTGCATATAGGTTCGCGTAACGGTAATTTTGCATATAGTATGTCAGGGAAAGATTTAACAAGGGTAGAGCAGGAAAAAGATTTAGGAGTTATAGTCACTGGTGATTTAAAAGTAGCGAAACAAAGTACAGCAGCGGTCAATAAGGCGAACAAAGTGTTAGGTTTTATAGCTCGAAATTTTGAGTACAAATCGCGCGATATTATAGTTCCTCTTTATAAATCATTAGTTAGACCCCATTTGGAATCCGCATATGCGCAAAGATATAGACAAAATCGAAAGAGTTCAAAGACGAGCAACTAAGATGATTCCGTCGCTTAGGTCAAAGTCGTACGAGGATAGGCTTAAGGAGTTAAAATTGACAACACTCGAGACTAGGAGGTTAAGGGGTGATCTAATCCAGGTTTTCAAAATTATGAATGGGTTCGATAACGTAGATAGAGATAGCTTTTTCGAAATATCTCAATATAATAGGACTAGAAATAAAGGGTGTAAGTTGACAAGTAGAAGGTTCGAGACAGCAGTTGCGAAAAACTTTTTTACGCATAGAATAGTAAATAGCTGCAATAGTTTGCCGGTAGAAGTAATTAGTAGCACGTCTATAAACATGTTTAAAAATCGATTAGACGCATATGCTGATAGATTGGGTATAGTTTAAGGTAGTAAAATTAAGGCTTTGCGGTGATAGATCCCACAGCTCAACACAAGTGTTGTGGGATATAGGGAGGCAGCGTCTTGGGTTAGGGGATACTCTCTGTCCTTACACACCCCATTTAAAGAGATTCCTCTTCCGAGCGGTGCCCCCAATAGTCCTTTGAGGTATTGAAAAACTCATGACCTTCACTTGCCCCACAAACACCTTTAAATGGGAGACCCAAAATGGGTGCACACACATTTTTACATTACTGTACAGTCTTTACAGTCACACCTACACTTTTCCTCCTAAGTATATATGTTGTAATGTATATGGTTGTAAATTTTGACTTGGTCCGCAAGCTTGCGGTATATATACGAAATGTATGTATGTATATTTATGGGTTTTTTTTATTTGCCTGTTTATTTCTTTATGATTATTTAGGCTGTGACATATATATCACTAAGGCACTATTTTGTAATTAATTTTTTCTCAATTTATATTTATATTTATTTTTATTTCTTTATTTTTCTGTGACCATATAAATGTTGGCTCCTCCCACAATTTTTTTCTATGCTTACTATATATATGTATATATGTATATATATATATATATATATATATGTATATATATGTGAATATGTATGTATGTATGTTTATTTTGTAACCTATATATTGCCTTGATCTGTCCTTTCACTCCAGTGTTCCTGAGGATGTCATTAGACGAAAGCGCTTGAGCACCCCTTTGTGTTTCTTTTTTCCTTCGTGGTTTTATTCATCATATATATATATATATATATATATATATATATATATCGTGAAATGAGGAATCATCGCACGGAATATTTGAAACGTTGAAAGAAAGGTGTGTGTTCCTGAGGATGTCATTAGACGAAAGCGCTTGAGCACCATTCTGTGTTTCCTTTCCTTCGTGGTTTTATTCATCATATATATATATAATTAATGACGAGGATAGAGGTAAAATTCAGGAAGATCTGAATAAAATCGTTGATTGGTCAGTCACATGGCAAATGAGATTTAACGTTGATAAGTGCAAAATTTTGCATATAGGTTCGCGTAACGGTAATTTTGCATATAGTATGTCAGGGAAAGATTAACAAGGGTAGAGCAGGAAAAGATTTAGGAGTTATAGTCACTGGTGATTTAAAAGTAGCGAAACAAAGTACAGCAGCGGTCAATAAGGCGAACAAAGTGTTAGGTTTTATAGCTCGAAATTTTGAGTACAAATCGCGCGATATTATAGTTCCTCTTTATAAATCATTAGTTAGACCCCATTTGGAATCCGCATATGCGCAAAGATATAGACAAAATCGAAAGAGTTCAAAGACGAGCAACTAAGATGATTCCGTCGCTTAGGTCAAAGTCGTACGAGGATAGGCTTAAGGAGTTAAAATTGACAACACTCGAGACTAGGAGGTTAAGGGGTGATCTAATCCAGGTTTTCAAAATTATGAATGGGTTCGATAACGTAGATAGAGATAGCTTTTTCGAAATATCTCATATAATAGGACTAGAAATAAAGGGTGTAAGTTGACAAGTAGAAGGTTCGAGACAGCAGTTGCGAAAAACTTTTTTACGCATAGAATAGTAAATAGCTGCAATAGTTTGCCGGTAGAAGTAATTAGTAGCACGTCTATAAACATGTTTAAAAATCGATTAGACGCATATGCTGATAGATTGGGTATAGTTTAAGGTAGTAAAATTAAGGCTTTGCGGTGATAGATCCCACAGCTCAACACAAGTGTTGTGGGATATAGGGAGGCAGCGTCTTGGGTTAGGGGATACTCTCTGTCCTTACACACCCCATTTAAAGAGATTCCTCTTCCGAGCGGTGCCCCCAATAGTCCTTTGAGGTATTGAAAAACTCATGACCTTCACTTGCCCCACAAACACCTTTAAATGGGAGACCCAAAATGGGTGCACACACATTTTTACATTACTGTACAGTCTTTACAGTCACACCTACACTTTTCCTCCTAAGTATATATGTTGTAATGTATATGGTTGTAAATTTTGACTTGGTCCGCAATCGATATGGACCGTGACTTATTTTTCGTTGGCAAGGTACTAGTACTGATGGATACCGTAACGAAATTGACTGGATTCTTTGGATCTGAATATTTACATGTAGGTTATAAATAGATATAGTGTAACATATTTGTGGATAGTAGTCTATTATGACTTGATCCTCTGGATCCAGAGATTCTATCTTTAGTTTTAAATCGATAATTAATTAGTTTTAAATCGATAATTAATTAATTTTAAATTGATAATTATTTAGTTTTGCAAAATTGGTCGTTGCCAATGTACAGGAAGTTGTTACATAAATTTCTTATGTTCTTGTGGTTCGGAACCCACGTAAAATTGTAGGTCCCCTCCGCCACCACGGAGGACATACACAATACACAATTACGAACACAGTTAGGTAGACCAGCCATGAGTGGATCCTAGGGTCTTTGTTGGTCTGAAACATTATAACATTATATATATATATATATATATATATATATATATATATATATATATATATATATATATATATATATTGTCATCAACGTTCAAAACCGGTATATTTATTGAGTAAGTTTAAATTTGAGGAAAAGTTTCAATGCTTTATACAAAGCACCGCTCTCGCCATATACTTATTGAGGGAAAGCAGCTCGCACTATAATTGCCAACTATATAACGGGTCATCGTACTGACGACAAGGTTTAAAGTATATATGTATACAGGGTGGGAGAAAAGTCTTTAAGAATTTTATACATACAAATAATCTGTTAATAACAAATAAATTCCAATGATATTGCTGCAGTTTATCCGATACTTTTCAAAGCAACTATACAAGGCCAGGAATGATCGTAGGGTAGAACAGGAAGGCCCTACGCCCAGTCAGTGCCATGTCAGTAAGGATGGAATACAGCAATGAAGAAAAAGTGGATCTTGACTTGTATCGTGAGCTACTTCTTATAATAATTGTGAAGAAAGTTTGCGTTTATTTCAACAAAAATAATAAACCACCACCAAATGCAACCACTCTTCGATACTGGAAACTCAAATTTGTGGAAACAGGGAGCCTGGTAGAAGATTGTCCAAGAAGCGGGAAGCCAGTAACGGCAATAGGAGACAACAACAAAGAAAATGTCCTCGACAGTTTTCAAGTCGATCCAACAACTTCAACGAGAAAAGTCGCGGACGAATTGGGTATTTCTAAATTTTCAGTAGCAAAAATATTGAAATCACAAGGGTACCACGATTACAAACCCATTTACGCTCAGCTCATATACGACGATGATTCTGATAGACGGCTGCAGTTTACTGAAATAATGAGACAAAAGTTCAACAGTGATCTAGATTTCGTTCGAAAGATCAAATTTTCAGATGAATGTGTCTTCGGTTTAACGAGTAAAGGGAACAAACACAACATTCACTACTGGGCGAAAAAAAATCCCAAAGTACGATTGGGTAAACCTGTTAAAACGGCTACACTAACAGTTTGGGCGTGCATTGGTTATTCACAACTCATTTCCTTTGACATATCGAGAGATACGATGGATGGAAAAAGCTATTGCCAGGTATTAAGAGACAAACTTTTGTCACAGTTTACTAATGACGTTGGCAGGAATTGGCTTTATCAACATGATGGTTAGGTTAAGTCGTGATATTTTCGTTAGCTTTAACGAAAATATCACGACTTAACCTAACCAATCGTCAAGGGCGTAAAATTAACCTAACCGGGCATTCAATTAATCTAACCGGGCATTCAATTAACCTAACCGGGCATTCAATTAACCTAACCGGGTGTGTGTGTATATATATATATATATATATATATATATATATATATATATATAGCGTTTAACATCCACCCCGGCAACGCCGGGTCGCTCCGCTAGTATATATATATATATATACTGCAGGCAGTTTCCACTTTGGTACCGCTTAAAAAAAAATGTGGCTATGACGACTTCTTTTCATAAAAGTGGGGATCTTGTTGCCCCTCAAATGACCGAAACTTCCATCATTAGCTGTCATTCGAGACACGATACTTCCAAAATTTGTGTACGAAATCTGTTTTGGTTAAAATTATTCTTCAAATATGAATGAAAAACTCGTAGCCGTAAAAAAACACTCCTTTTATCGTTTTTGTACTCCCACGCACTGCAGATATGTTACATTTTAGTACATCTCTTCATAGAAGCAAATTACAATTAGTTCAAAAAGTCTTGCGGAGAAACTTCACGTTTTTCACGATCAATGTTGTGAGAAAGATCGTGAGTTGGCAGATACTGGTACAAAAAGAATCGACTCCATTCCTGTTTGTTTCTCATCGTAAGAATTAGGTCAACGTTTCCCCAAACCTCTTTATTCAATGTCCCTTTCAACCTGAAGTCAGTCCTTCACGCACCTTCCCCTTTATTTCAAATGGCACTCATGAAACGTAATTTATTGGTGCCATAATCAATGTGAGGTACGTAATAAGTAAATGTTTCATTCATCACATTATTTAATGATAGTGAATACTAAGAATACGACAATTTTTTATTATTTTTTTCTTTGCTGACCTCCTCGCAACCACCGGGAGGGGCGCGTCCCACAGTTTGGTAAACGATGAATTATAGGTTTCAGACGTTCGTAAAAGGCCAATACATTAAACATTAGTCACGTTAATCACGTTAATTAGTCACGTTTTAATTACTTTACAACCTTATCCAGTATCAGCTTTGATGTGTATAATAAAACGTAAGTATTAAAATTATTAAAGATAAAACGTAAGTATTAAAATTATTAAACATGAAACGTAAGTATTAAAATTATTAAACATGAAACGTAAGTATTAAAATTATTAAACATGAAACGTAGTATTAAAATTATTAAACATGAAACGTAAGTATTAAAATTATTAAACATGAAACGTAAGTATTAAAATTATTAAACATGAAACGTAAGTATTAAAATTATTAAACATGAAACGTAAGTATTAAAATTATTAAACATGAAACGTAAGCATTAAAATTATTAAACATGAAACGTAAGTATTAAAATTATTAAAAATGAAACGTAAGTATTGAAATTATTAAAAATAAAACGTAAGTATTAAAAGTATTAAAAACTAATTTCACTTTTCATTAACATCGTCCACCAGAGGGAGCTGAGGCGGGCTGTAATGCAACCAACTGGCAAAAATCGGGCTAACGACATCTGATCGACTTAACATAAAATCGACAAGTCATTGTGAGTTAGATTAAGTTAGGTTAGGTTACGCTAGGTTAGGTTAAGTTAGGTTTTTAAAGTGTATATGTTATATCTTGGCGACTAATTTGGTATACGTCCGCAAACATGAGTCCCTTTGAAAAGCAGAAGTGAGTCGAGTCAAATTACGTGCAGCAGGCTCGTCACTACGCACCTGTTCCCCATTTCTCAAACTGGCTTGGGACTGTCCATGCCTGTCTAGGTTAATGTATACATTATAAAAACTCGCTTAATCATATGAGACATATATTATGCAAATACGCAGATACTATCCACAAGAGTGAAAGAAGATACAAAATAATAAATAACTAAATATTTCCTTAAAATGTAAATTTTCTGAAATTAATAATATAAAAAAAAACTTTTGAGGCAAAACTAAAAATTTTTTTTCAGCTTTTTCCCATATTTTCATCGTTTAATTTCGTTATCTTTTATTCAAACCCCAAAATGTTATGTCTTGACAAAGACAAAAAATTTAACTTTCATTTACTAATTTTATCGTTTAAAGATATTTGTTTGATAAGGATGTGACAACCTTCTTTACCGTATTTTACATCCCGGTTGTTTCTGTCTTCTTACTCCAACTCCAACATCTTACTCCAACATGCAATATTTTGGTACTTGTAGGTTATCCCCCCCCCCCCCCCCCCTTTTGACAGAATATTTTCGTTAAAACTAACGAAAATATCACGACTTAACCTAACCAATTATCAAGGGCGTACAGTTGATCTATTATTAATTATAACATTGTTTGTTTCTGGAATAGTATTTACTATTTACTAATAGATCAACTGTACGCCCTTGATAATTGGTTAGGTTAAGTCGTGATATTTTCGTTAGTTTTAACGAAAATATTCTGTCAAAATTGGTGGGGGGGAGATAACCTACAAGTATCAATATTTTAATTTGTATCTCATAATATTTTGGGGGTTTCATCTTTTTCTACATAATTTTTTAATCGTATCATATCGGGACCGTAGATAGCGCTAACTCGTAAGCTATCCGGTTTTGTGGGTTATCGAGCAAACGAGTCTCTTCAGCCAATCGCCAGTGTGTCGAAGAAAAATTTTGGTTTAGAAATTTTTATCCAGAAATTCACACCATCCTCGAGGCTCCATCCCGGAGACTTCCCGAGGCTCTACCACGCAATATATAACGTACATTACGGGGCTTTCTACAGTAGAATACGCTGATAACGCGGCGTTTGATAATGCGGGTACGCGAATAACACGCCAAAAAAAATACATGACAATTTTTCATTACGCGATGTTTCAGAAGCTAAATGGGCAAAATTCAAGCCAGACGCCCATCAACCGCGGGTAGACGCGAGTGAGTGTGTGTGTAGGTAGTAGAGTGAGTAGTGTGAGTGAGTATAGTGTGTCGTGGTGCTGTTACGTATTTAATTATTAATAAATTTTATTTACGGTCAATAAACCGAACTAAAAGATAATATTAATATAATATTTTAGGTAAAACTCTCGCAATTTAGGCACACTTTGTATCTTCTTGTTTAGGGTCTTCCGAACCTAACCTATTTTTCCCATTAAAATCATTATCAGTAGATAACGTGGACCGCGATATCGCGGGAGTCTCTCGGAAAGTAACCCTACGTTATAGCATATTCTACCGTCTAACTGATATAAGACAGTTTCTGTCAATTGGTATTTATGATATCGCGAGTCGATGCTGCGTTTTTCTTTGAATTTCACCACTCTCAAATGACCTTGTTTTCGTTTGCTGAAATACTTTAATTTTCACTCGTTAATTGCAAATGGCGAAAGTTAAGAGAAAGTTTTTAACTTTCCCGAAACAATCTTGCTTTAAAAGAAGAGAAAAAATTTATTGTAACATTTCCGGAAATAGAATCATTCTAGAAAGCGAAGAAGATTATATATCGAGATCTAAAACTGTTTCGGCTCAAGACGCTAACGATATAAAGTATTTGTATGGCCCAAACTTTGAACATTACTGGAACAAGTTGATACTTACAAAAAGCAACAATCTCTCTCTCTCTCTCTCTCTCTCTCTCTCTCTCTCTCTCTCTCTCTCTCTCTCTCTCATATATATATATATATATGTGTGTGTATATCCCATCATGAAACGGACATGTTATGTGCCTTGAAAAGTGGACGCTCAATTTTGCCAGTTGAGGTTTAAGTTTGGTTTTTGGCTAAAAATATAATAGTTACCCCTTTTTTCTTTGATGTATTTAATCTGACGTGAATGCAACGAGTTTTTTGCTTATATTGATGTTCTGAATATACTGTAGGTGGGTTGAGATGCTTTAAACACTAGATCCTGTCCCAAAGCTGGATCGTATCTGCTTTGCGGATAGCTGGTGAGGGAAGCTATATTTTTGGGGCCTTTTTGCGAGTGACCCGTTGCCCACGTTGGGCTAACATCATGAAAAAGGAAAAACTATAGTGTTTGTCATTTATCATTACTTATTCGGACTATAGTGGATTTAATTTTCCCTGAAGAGTTCCTTGTTCCATGCATGGTTTGTGTGTATCATATATATATATATATTAGTTAGTTAGTTAGTTTATACAATGCTGCTATCTAGTATCCTGATTTCTGTGTGCGTAGTGTAATTGTAGAGTTAACGTTAATGCGAACATTGTGTAAACCAGTATGGATGTAATGTATATCTTATGTAATGGGTTCTTTCTCAATAAAGATTATTATTATTATTATTATTATTATTATTATTATTATTATTAATATTCTCTTTGCTGTAAAATTTCCTTGTCTACTTTTCGAGGGTGAAAGTATTTTTTTAACCTTTCTTTTTGTTGCGGGAAGAAAGGAGAAAGCGGAGGGTGGGGAAAGAACTTTGTGTTTTTCTATTCACTTTTATACTACTGATACACTCATTTAAAAATGCATTAGTTTAATAACAGGAACCTCCCAGAGTGGATCGAAAAGTCTGTGAGTCTTCCTCTTGTCCTTGTAACTCTGTGTGTGTGTGTGTGTGTGTGTGTGTGTGTGTGTGTGTGTGTATTTTTCAATCTTTTTTTTGCAGAGAATTAAATTGGTGAAAAAAAATTAAAAAAAATTTTCAACATTTGTTGATTTTATTCAGCATTTATTAAAAATTATTAACTTCTTTTCTATTATTATTAAAAATCTATTTAACAACTTTTATAAATTAAGAAATTATTTTAATTTTTAAAATTTTTAAGAAGGTTTCGCTAAGCAATTTGAAAAATACGATACTGTACTTTCCCCGCCACTACACTCCCGCTATAACCTTGGTTTTGCTTCCGCCCGAACTGTTCATTGTGTCGAACAAACTTGTCACTCCGCCTTAGACCTACAGTTTAACGTGGAATCCGAACCACGCCCACCACGGGCGGTCAAAAATTACAAAGTCCTCACCCCGTTTCGATCTCGCGACCTCCCGATCAGCAGTAGCAGTAGCAGCAGCTCAGCGCCTTAACCACTAGGCTACCCAGGGTACCCATTTATCTACCAACCAATTTTTATTGTGTGGAAGGATGAACAGCTGGGTTTGATACGCGCCGCCTGCCGTCACCAGGTTTCAAACCCGAGGCCGGTGGATTCGTAGCTAGCGATGCTAACCACTAGACCACCGAGGCGCGTAAATCGAAAATTTATACTTTATCGCTTACCCCAATTGTTCATAAGTTAAACTTTCTATTTAAAATCCAACCTAAGGAATTGCCAATCGAGCCATGCTAGAATTGTTCCAAGCCAGTCTCAGAAACAGGAACGTGGAGCAGTGACGAGCCCGCTGTACGTAATTAATTCGACTCGACCCTGGTTTTCATATGATAGGATCCTAATCCTCCATCCCCACACCCTAACTCTTTGGTAGCGTTACCGCTCCTTTCGATGACCCTCCGTGATTGAAGATGTGTAGTTTGGAGGAGGGGGTAGTTGTTTAACCTCCTTCGTAACAGCAAAGGTCATGCGATGAAGGGGACCTACAACTTTATGTGGGATCCGAACCACGAGTCGGTATATCATCTGAACACGCATAGCATTCTCTCATCCAACTACCAACCAAGCCCAGTATCGTTTAACTTTGCTGATCTAACGTGAAGCGGTGCTGCGACACGTCCACGACATAGCTCTCAACCCACCTTACCTACGGGGATTACCATAGGCCACAGGGAGAGACATAAATGAGAAGTAGTAATCTCTGATCAGGTATTTCTTCAACAATAAAATAATCCTATTTACGCCACAGTATCCGTCCCGGAAAGTTGAGCTAAAGTGCCCTGGTTTGCTCCCTGCCTTTCTCTCCGATGAACATGCGTCTCTCGTCAACGAAGTGGGGAGGTAAGATGATAACACTGGTCTAAAAAAAAATGAAAAATTCTGCTCCTCCCAATTTAATGGGTGATCTAAGCTAATTTTGGAGTGCTGAATCTGAAAATCACATTAGTTTTTCTCTATCGGGTCAGGTTATCTAGATATTTGTAGCCCTTATTTAGACGTTTACAGGCAGAATACACTCAAAACTTGAAAGTTCAGTATCACAGAGAGAAGAAATTTTTGAAAATCTACTTATAAATCTACTTTTATTTGTAGTAAAACAGAACAGAGCAACAAAGAAGGATACGTACACATGCATTATTACATATCAACTGCTACATATACAGTAGTTCACTTTCTTAGAAGTGAGTGTTCTTGGATTTGCGTCTATACTCAGTAGAGCCTTCCCGTTTTGGCATCCAGCAAAAGTCACCAAGCATACAAGGGTCCCATCGTCCTTGGTAGTTTTTTCCATCATTGCAATGTCCTGATGAAACCGCTCTCCGTGTTCATCTGACAATGAGCCAAGGTTATCTGGAAAGAAGTCCCGATGGCTGTGCAAAAAATGGATCTTCAGAGACATTCTACCCAAGTTGTTGGTATACATCCAACAGCTCGGTGAGGGGACTTTGTTGAGCTTAAGAAGTTGTCACAAAGATTCTTAAAAGAATTCCAGGCTCTTAGTTCCTTTGCATTGAGAGTGCTCAGAAACTGTTCATCCTTTAAAAGCACTCTTATTTGGGGACTAATTAAAACACCTTCTTTCATCTTCGCATCACTAACGCTAGGAAATTTTGAATGCAAATATTTGAATGCAGCTTCTTCTGTGTCAAGCGCTTTGAAAAAGTTCTTTATTAACCCTAGTTTGATATGCAGAGGGGGACAAAATAATCCGTTCTTGATCAACTAATGGCTCATACTTCATACTATGTTGCCCTGGCACAAAGGCTTCACGTGGTGGCCAGTCCTTTTTTACATAATGCTGCTGTGTTGCTCTACTGTCCCATAAACACAGAAAGCACATGTACTTGGTAAAGCCACCCTGCATTCCCCGGAGAAGTCCTACCACTTTTAGGTCTCCACAAATCTTCCACTTACATTGATCATACCTGATTGCATTCAGAAGTATTACCATGTTCTCATATGACTCCTTGAGATGAACTGAGTGTCCAATTGGAATGCTTGGGTGAACGTTCCCATTGTGTAACAAAACAGCTTTAAGACTCCACTTACTAGAGTCAATGAACAGACGCCATTCGTCTGGAACATGTTCTGTTTTAAAATACGAGAATAAACTTTCCAAATCTGAGCAGCAACATAGCTGATTTACAGTTTGAAAGTAGCACGATATGTCGGAGCTTCTCTTGCGAAAAGAAGTAATGCGCACATCACCCTGAACTACAGTAAGTTCCACTCCTTAAGTCTCGAAGCTAAAAGTTCAGCCTTGTCCTTTGAAAGATATACTGTAAGTCCCTAACCAAGTCATTCAAGTTTTGCTGAGTTATGAAATGTAGTTCAGAAGAAGATTCTGGAGAGTACTTCCGTATCAGAAGATTCATTTGTTTGTTCTGACAATGCTTCCTCTTCAGATGATGTTGGCAGAAGATTCTTATCTGCTGGTGGTGTTGGAATCGGAAGCTCATCACTCTGAGGAACAGGTTTGCTGGCAGAGGCTACCACAGGATAGTCAATTTTATTCCTAGTTTTTGATGTAAGGCCAGCTACTTTGCTCTGACAGAAATACTGTAGCAATCGTCAACATGGTTCTTTTTCTCACGCCAAACCATAGGTACTGCGAATCCCATACCTTTCCTTCTACCATTGAACCAGTCACGTAAATTCATTGCACAGTTACTACAGCAAACATGTGGGGCCCATCTGTTGTCTTGGTCACCAATATGACAGCCGAAGTAGCGATAATACGCTGTTCTTATCAGAGGAGTCATATTCCTGCGCTGTGAAGTTGGAGTAAATAGACCACAGATGTAACAAAATAAATCTGGACTTTTCACGCAACCCCTTGAAGCACACACAAATCTAAAAAGTAAAAACGCAATTATTGTGTTTTGCATTGAAGTAAAATGAACTATAATCATAAAATTATTGAACTAATCATAAAATTAGTATAAAACAGTACCGTATAAAACATCATATTCTGACAAAACCTGACCTAACGTGCAAAAATGAAGTTCATTTTCGAAATCAACACCCTATAATTAGTATAAAACAGTATGTTTTTACTGGGGGAAGCAAAACTGTTGTTAGGTTGTGTAATCAATCAATGGAATCGCCTCACTGAGGGGCGTCGTTCCGCCACGCGCGTCGTACTTAAAATGGATGGTGCGGGTACTCACCTTTACTTATGCCACTGTACTATTAATGAGGGAATCCTGCATAAAAGGACTGATGTAGGAGGTATTCAGGTTTCCACCGTTCTCGCTACTACCAAGGAAACTTCACCAAATGTTAATGAAGGGAACCTCATTTAAGATACAGTATATATACATATATTGCTTAAAATGTGTTTTATTGTTTATTCTGCATAATAAAAAGAAAGTGCACATATGGTACGTTTATCAGTATAGAACAAATTGCCGATAAGTTTCTTTAATTGGAAGGGTAACTAAAGAAAGTTGAATTTTATTCATCCTATATTTTTTATATATTATATTGTGTGGCATGTGCGCTATACAGTATATGCAAATAGACACAAAAATCGCTTGTTCTCCCGCGACAACAATGTTTGATACATTCAATATGCAGTAACTGTTCCAAAGATAGAAGATGATGTTTTGGGATAGAAAGTCGTTTAAGACTTAAGTTCTTATTTGGATGTTTACGATTTTGTAACTTATTTTATGCGACAGTAGATACATACTCGTTTAAAGAAATGTTTAGATATATTTATCATACGCGCGTGTAATATACTCTCGCGCAATTATACACTATCAATAATGATTCTTGCCGTAATATAATACCGTACAGTCGTATAACAACACTGGGGAACAAATTTCAAATTTTTGTCTATTGAATTAGATTTGACAGTTACTTCTAGGTAATTTGGGTGCGCTGAGCACGAATGTTTACTCGGTTTTGCTCTATCAGGTCCTGATTTTGCTCAACACCCCTCCTCTTTCGTCGTATTCATAAAAAGGTTTTTTTCTCAATACTCGCTGTCTTTTTGCAGTTACACATTATGCAACTAGGTTTTATCTAGGTATTTGTACCTATTGTTATGGTATTGTTGTATTATTATTTTTATATGTAACACCCTAAAAATATTTTTAATTTTGTCATTTTTAACCCATTTTAATATTAGTAAATTATGCTAAAAATATCATAGAATTCTAAAATTTTCTCGAGCGTTCCTGTTCTCTGTAGAGTATTCTAGAGGGACAACTAAAATATATAAAAGCGACTCGTTTCCAGAGTTAATCAGTCAATTCAATCAGTCAGTCAGTCAGTCAGTCAGTTGAGTTAGTTAATTAAGTTTGGGCATTAACATAATTTTGAATTGGCATATGATTTAGTGAGTAATTTTGTCATCGTGATTTAATATAGTTGATTTAATTAGACGTAATTTATATTGTACCTACTCATCCGTGTTTCTAGTTTAATTTCATAGATTGTAAGTACCTATTTCATAATAAGTACCTATTTAAACTATTTTTTGTGTTTATATTTCAGATTTTCTTAAATTTATATGAATTAAGGGCTTTAAATACCTTTACAAATTGGCAGAACAATCAAGCAATATGTCATCAAGCACTAGAAAGTTCAAATGCAAAAAACAACCCTGATTCCTTCTGTTATATATGTGGAAATTTTACACTTCCACATCAACGAGCAAATATAACTGACTTCGTAAAAAGAGCTTACTTAGCTTATTTTGGCATAAAACTGGGGGACCAAGATAAATCGTGGGCTCCACATAAAGCCTGCACTATATGCATTGAAAGACTGCGACATTGGACGAAGGGTTCGGATTCAAAAATACCTTTTGGAGTTCCGATGGTAAGTTTATGATTTCATAAAACTACGTAATTTAATCACTAGTATACTGTAACTTACCTAAATGTAATTGTAACTTAGGTACATAAACAAAAATTTACAGAAAATGTTTATAAGAATCTCAAATATTGCATAAGGTTGAAACACATAGAAATGTTAAATGTTTGGGTGATAACTTTTGATAAAATTCATAAAAACAAGTCTCTCGTCGCTTTTGTTAACGCTTTACAATTTTTTTCCATATCAGGTGTGGCGAGAGCCTACTAACCACGAGACCGATTGCTACCTTTGCTTTGTCAAGACTTCGGGCTTCACTAAGAAAAATAAACATTGTATCGAGTACCCAAATTTCGACACCGCGATACGACCTGTGCTACATTCAAATGAGATCCCCATTCCAAAATTTAAGGGTCTCCCAACTCAAGAATTAGTTGAAGATGTTCCTGAAAATATTGTTATGCACTTTGAGGAGTCAGACACCGATTTTGACCCCAGCGTATTTGAAAGTCAAAACGATCCGCAAAAGTTTAACCAGGCCGAGTTGAATGATCTTGTAAGGGATCTAAATTTGCCAAAAAAGGCTGCGGAAATTTTAGCTTCAAGACTTAAAGAGAAAAACTTGCTTACTTCAAACACATACATTTCATTTTACAGAAAAAGAGAAGAAGAACTTGTTAAATATTTTAGAACAGAGGATAGTTTAGTATATTGCTGCGACATAGTTGGTTTGTTAAAGAAGATGGGGGTTGAGTCTTACGATGCAAATGATTGGCGCTTGTTTTTAGACAGTTCGAAAAGAAGTCTTAAGTGTGTTTGTTGCATAATGGCAATCTATACGGCTCGATACCGATTGGGCACTCAACAAAATTAAAAGAAAAGTATGAACATATAGAAAAGGTTTAAATCTTATCAAATATAGGGAGCACGAGTGGATCATATGTGTTGACTTAAAAATGGTTAATTTTCTGCTAGGACAACAAGGAGGGTATACTAAATATCCCTGCTTCCTTTGCTTATGGGACAGCAGAGCCAAGGAAGAACATTATTTCAAACAAATCTGGCCAGCACGAACATCACTTACTGTCGGAGAAAAAAACGTAATTAATCCACCTTTAGTGAGCAGAGATAAAATCATATTTCCTCCTCTGCATATAAAACTAGGCCTCATTAAACAATATGTAAAAGCTTTAGATACGAACGGCGAGTGTTTCAAATACATAACTTCAAAATTTCCAAGTTTAAGTTATGAAAAAATCAAGGCGGGAATTTTCGACGGTCCACAAATAAGAACAATGATTAAAGACAGCAATTTTCCTAATGTCATGAATGAACGCGAAAAAAATGGCTGGTTCTCATTCGTGGACTTGATAGAAAACTTTTTAGGCAATTATAGGGCAGATAACTACGAAGAAATCGTAAAAAAACTTTTAAGGGACTACAAAGATTAGGTTGCAATATGAGCATAAAAATGCATTTTTTGAATAGCCATCTTGACCAATTTCCAAGTAATTTAGGTGATGTAAGTGACGAACAAGGGGAGAGATTCCACCAAGATATCAAAATTATGGAGGAACGGTACCAAGGCGCTGGGATTCCCACATGATGGCTGATTACTGCTGGTGCTTGAAAAGAGACCTGCCATCAACAAGCAAATACGCTAGAAAGTCTTACAAAAGAAAATTTTTGCCACAGTGAAAGCTTCATATCTGTTTGTTTTTTTTATTTTAAGTCATTTCTATCGTTATAATGTAATTTTACTGTAGTTTGAACTGCTTGTATTCATGAAACTTGAAAAAAAAATTTAACACATGACTTAATTTTTTAGTCCTAATTTGAAAAATCTGGAAAATGGCACATAGGCTGTCGACAAGAATCAGGACCTGATAGAGCCAAACCGAGTTGAAATTCGTATTCAGCGCACCCAAATTACCTAGAATCAAGTGTCAGATATCATTCAATAAAATACGTGTTGCCCAGTGTAATTAATCTATGAGGAAAAGCAAGTTCTCGAATCACTCCAAAAAGATGTTTTGATAACCATTCCTTCTACCTAAAGAAGTTGTGTATCATTAAAAGGAGATATTATATCATCTGACAAGAAGCTTTGATACCCAAAGGAAAGAAAACATCCCCAAAGAATGAACCTTCAAAAAGAAGTTATAAGTTCTAAATTTAGAAGGTTTTAATTTGAGTGTGGTTAATGTTTACCTCCGATTCAACAATATAAACAATTGGTTGGCCTAAAGAGCGGGGCTGTGTTGTGGCCAATGTCGTAACACCGCTTCCTGTTGATCAGCGAAGTTAACTGACATTGGGTCTGGGTAGTTGTTGTATGGGAGACCATCCTCCGTGTTCAAATTATGTAGCGACCCGTAGTTCGGATCTTATGTGAACCTTTAATAGGTCCCCTTCGTCAATTGACCTTAGATGTTGCGAAGGAGGTTAAACAACGCCATCAAACAACAACCCAAAGTGGCATCCTTAATTCTTTGCTTGTCTCTGGTTGAGTGCCTGATGGACTCTCTCGACCACTCGGCACTTAGTAGTGCGCCTTCATAGAAGACGAAATGGACATATACGGGGCTCCAATAAACGCTAGCCCCCCCGCCCATGGCCTAAACCATTAGAGATACATACCTTACAAAAGATAATTTAATCCTGCATTTAATGAGAAACAATTAAAACTTGGTGTTCCCGCCATTGGCTTCCAAGACAGCCTGAATTCGCTTTGGGTAGCTTGCCAAAAGTGACGTGAATAGATCTTGATCGTTACGCAAATTTGCTAAAACAGTTTCAATGTGTTGCGTCATTGTATCCTTCGAAAATCGATTTGCTGCAGGTTCTTGAAACAAGAGACATTCAACCTTGCCCTTTATAACTGATCCAATGTGTTCACAGACGTTCAGGTCAAGAGAATTTCCTGGCCATTCTTCATTTCCAAAGAAATCGATCTCATGGTTCCGCAACAACTGTTGAGTGGCTAATGCCTTAAAGCAGGGGGCCTTATCGTGCAGAAGTGTGACCTGATCGACATCCATAACATTGTTTGGGTTTCTTAGAAAAGGAATGACATGCTGGGATAGAATAATATCACGAAAATACTGTCCATCCCAACTCTGACCATTTGGCTTCAGCACCCACATGAGCTTCTTTGCAGTGAACAAAACAAACACACCAACACAGTCTGGACTTTTTAATAATTCGCGATAATGTTCATTGTCATCGATTTCATCTGGTGGTGTGGCCCACACTCGATCATTTTGGTAGTTAGGCCGACGTGTTGCGTAAACAAAAAATTCATCGGAGACAGCTAAATACATGAAATCATCTACATCCCAATCTTCAAGATAATGGGCAAACCACATTCTTTCATCGATGTTAAGTGAGTTTTTCTTGGCTTTGGAAATTCATGTCAAGGCTTTAAACTTTGCCTATGACGGTACAGTCGAATGATCTCACCACTAACGATCTTTCCTCTCAACACTTCGATCTCTCTAGAAAGTTTAGCACAGCTGTTTTTCCGCTTACGCGTACCGCTTTCAATGATGTCCTTTGTTTCCTGAGAGAGAGGCAAATTTGGGCGCCCAGATTTGGTTGTATCCATTTCACATTCATCCAAAGATTTATTCCAATTTCTTTTGACGAAGTCCTCACTTCTTCGCAACTTTTTGGCAACCCATGAACGTGTTATAAAGGTGGCTCCAGCATCACGAGCTTCCCGAAATGTTATTGCTCGTATGCGATCTGTCACACGTTGCCTCTCCGAATCACCAATTAATTGAGAAGCCATTATATTATCACTTTATCAGCTAGAGTAATTTTAATACCTGCAATAAATAAAGAATTTTATATATTTTTATAATCACTAAAAACTATTTCGATATAAGTAAACATGTAAGCTGCAAATGGGGGGGGGCTAAGGTTTTTTGGAACCCCTTAGTAGCAAGTGCAAAAACAAGAAAATTATGATTTGAGTTACTTCTTTATTTATACAGTCAAAATATACGAACAAATTAAGTGCAAATAATGTAAGGCATATGAAAAGGAGATATACAAACGCTTCAGTGCCGTGGGCTAACGAAGAGACTGAGAGGCGAGATTGTTTAGCGGAGCTCTTGAAGAGATTGCGGATTGCAACGGCGATGTAGTACATACTGAATGAGAAGCGAGAAGCGAGTGTCGAACGAACGGAAGTGAGACGAGAGTCGAGCGAACGGAGCAGAGCCCAAGTCTCTGTGTAAATGTCGGAGAGCGACTGAAATTGGAGTGAGACTGACTTGCGGCTTTTATAAAATGGCTTTGTTGTTTTTTTGGGACCACAAGTGGTGACGCCGTGAAAGTCTTTCAAAGAAGACTAGACACTTGGCTCAGGACAATCCTAGATGAGCTAGATGTACCTGGCTATATGAAATGGAGAGCTCAAGAAACCAATTCTCTCATTTACAAGGCCAACTCGAGAGGTAGGGCAATAAGTCTGACCTCCGTGAACATATGAAAGGTTGAAAAGAAAAATGCATAATTTTGCTCTTCGCTCCTTTCCTTTCTTACCTTTTCCTCTCTTTTTCCCCTCCCCTCCATTTCTCATTCCAGTCGTTCCCCGTTTCCTCTCCTTTTCCCTCTTGGCACTAGCCCTCCCCTCGTTTCCATGGCAACCACTCTGCTCAAAGTGACCCATACTACCCAATACCTATATCGCAATATAATATTTTCCGGAGATTTTAATTTCCTATTTATAAAATACAAAATGGTGGGAATAAATATACAGTATATATATATACATACCAGGACAAGGGGACACGAGGGAAGACCAGAAACAAACAAAAATGTTGGTGGCTCTAACAAACGAATTTATGTTAACCCAAAAGATAGCGAATAAAACCAGAAAAAATAACTGCCTGGATCTGGTATTCACGAATAAGGCCAGCTTGACTAATGATTAGGGCGGTCAAAGTCAATAAAGTCAAATTGTTTCCTATGGGGCACTTTCGCTGAAACGACTGAAAATGCAATAAAAACACCTGTAGGGGGTATATTACCAAAGTTAATAGTCAACCAAAAGTCAACTTTTACCTGTTAGGTCAAAAAATAGCAATGAGGTAAATAAAGTCAATTTTTGGAATAAATAATTAAAATAACTAAAAATTGGCATCTTTTTGGTTAACTGGCAACTTCGCTGCTCGTATTTGTCTTATTCAGTTATGCCGTTCTGGTTTTGGATGTGGTTGTGTTGTATGTATTGTGGTTACTGGTTACCATTTTTGATTTGTGATTTTTTCTGATTTGTGATTTCACTGATTTCGATTTCTTTTGATTTCAGATATTTAAAATGCCAAAAGTTGCAGTTAGTTCTATTGCTAAAGTGCGCACTATAATTGCAAAATATCCTAATGAATTCATTTGTTCAGGAAAAAATGAGCTATACTGTCAGATTTGTTGTGTTGTGGTCAAGCATGACAAATCCTTTTTTGTGGATAAACATCGCTCTACCCAAAAGCACCAGCGTGGTATAGACCAAAATGTGGGAAATGAAAAGACGCAAACCCTTTTAAAGTACAAGTCTTCAGATTTTTTGGAAAAAACTTGTGACTACATTTCTGTCAGCCAACATACCTCTTCATAAGTTGAGCAACCCTCATGTGAAACAATTGTTCTCTGAATTAGGTGTAGCAGTGCCTTGCGTGTCAACTTGCAGATCAATAGCAATGAAACAGGCAGAAAGCGAGTTAAGTAGAATAAAACATTTGCTAGAGGGTAAATTAGTTTTCCTAATTGTTGATGGAAGTGAAGTAAGGGGCTCAAAATATTTGAACAACTTGCTGGATCTATTGCCGCTGTAGAGAGATCTTTCTCCATGCTTAATAAATTATTAAGTAAGGATCGCAATTTTTTGCCAGAAAATGTCGGCAAATACTTCATAATTTACCACAATCGGTCAACTGATGTAGAAGAGCAAGAATAAGTAATTAAAGTATCGTTTTTATTATTGAAAGTAAAGGCAACTTTATAAGTCAATTTTTTCAATTCGTAAGGTCAACTTTCTTAATTTTTTCGGTCAACTTTTGACTGCCCTACAGTAATGATATAAAAATAACCCCCAACCAAGGTGGAGGCGCTTCAGAGGGGCACGAACAGGATATACAAATGGTCAGAGGCAAAATGAAATTTAACACAGAAATTTCAGCTCTTGAGATATGGAAGAAATGGGGAGCTAGAACAGACAGCATATTATGCCCCAGATAGACAGGAAATTCAGAAAAGCAAGAACAATAGATTTAGGGGTTACAATGACCATTTGAGACACATAATCAGATAGCGATAAACAAAGCAAATAGAGTTGCGGGACAGGTACTGATGCATACCGCCAAGGGTACGCGAGGGAATCTTAGGGGGTACGCGACGGGGTCCTGAAAATATTACCCTTTTAATTTTATATACGATTGGTTTTGGCTCTCTTCTTCTTCTATGGGAGGGGCGCTATTGCGGGCATTTGCCCTTTGCTCCTCCTTCGTGCATAAAAAGAAAAAACGGCCACAAGTCACACAGTCGTAAAGAAAGTAAAAATCGTCTATGCCTCTCGAAAATCCAGAAAATCCCTTGAAAAAGTTCAATTGATACGGAAGAAGAAAAAGGTTGAGAACCGCTGCTTTAAAAGAAGGGACAAGAGAGTAATAATTCTCCTACTGAAATCACTGATCATACCAAAACTTAAATACTTCTTAGTCTTGACGTCCCCATATGAAAAGGAAGAAATTAATAAACCGGGAGAAATTTAAAGAAATTTCACAGCCAAGGTTGATGGCTACAAAGAACTCAACTACTGGGAAAGACTTCGTTAATTAAATCTATATTCACTGGAAAGAAGAAGAGAGAGAGATATACACCATAATTTACAGGTGGAAAATAATGGAAGTACTGGTACCTAACCTCAAGCTGAACCCGATAACCACCTAACCAACAGTGGAAAATAGGAAAAGTGTGTTTCCAAACTAAAGGCCAGACAAGGGACACCCTCAACTCTAAAAGAAAATAGCTTGGTTGTTAGGAGGCCAAGAATATTCAACCAGATTCTGAAGGAGATCAGAAACATTACTGGTGTCGTCAACGTACACCATTCATTCATTCAACGTACATGGCGAAATCCATGGTTTGGGTTCAGTGTTGAGATATTTCACGCAGGAAAATGAAAGCGGAGAAACGGAAAACAAGACGATAAAAGACCACAAACAAGCGATCAGCACCGGCAATACTTCAAACGCCATCTACAACCACAACAGAAACACAGGACATCAAATTAACTCGAAGGAGGGCCACGTCATCTTTAACGCACCACATTACCGAACGAGGCTCCTCTACGAGTCAGCACTTATACAACACACAAAAAACTTCGCCCTAAACACTGGCAAACACGAAAATATCCTATATAAACCATTTAATTTACTCTTCAATAAACAAAAACACAATTTCTAAATCCAAACAAGGATCCGTACATACCACCTCCCTTCCCACTCCATTTATTTATTTTAGTTTAGTTTATTTACTTCTCTTTTGTATCATTTAATGAATCTTTGTAATTTATTTCATCTTATTCTTTTTATAATCTTATAAAAAAAATTATACTCACACCTGGGCTACCTGGATTAACCATTTGTTAATTTTTGTAACCTTATCTGAGACCACCCCCAACTTCTGGCTCCCCCTCTCCCTTCCCACTCTTTAAGCATTTTAAGAGTATGTAAAAGATCGTATGTTTTTTTCGGTTAATAAAGCTTGAGAATCCTCCAATAACACTGGTCAACAAAGATTTTTCATCAGAGTAAAGTTTGTGGTGGCTGGATAGCATTTTTCACGCTGATTCCAAAACTGCATTCAGAATGTTTCTAACACGTATAGTTTTCAAGATGAAGGCATATATATAACTACACAGATTTAACCATTTTAAATAGGCAAAATACTAATATTTCAACATTTAATTGTATTTATTTTATTGTGTTTTTTTAGTTTATTCATCTTATTTATTTCAATTATCTTAATTATACATCTTATGTATTTCAGGTGTGAGCTTTTATGTCTAGCAGCATTGTGATTCAGGCAACAACGCCGTGCTTTGTGTCAAAAGATCAGTCCAGTCCAAGAACTTGTTGTGTCAAGTTGGTGTACATTTTTTTTAATTTATAGTTTGCTCAGGTCAGTCAACATGCCTCGACAATGTAAGAATGACCCCGACAAGTTCTGTTTCGTATGCGGCCAGTTGACAACTAAAACACAGCGACGAAGTATTACAACCGACATTAAGAAAATATACAAGCTATACTTTGGTTGCCATCTAGGTGACCAAGATAAACCATGGGCGCCACATCAAATCTGTTCTGGCTGTTCAAATGGATTACGTGATTGGCTTAACAAAAAGAAAGCTTCAATGCCATTTGCCATATCCAAGATATGGAGGGAGCGAGAGATCATCATGAAGACTGTTATTTTTGTGTGTGAACTTAATGGGGTTTTCTGCCAAGAACAAACACCAGATTGTATATCCAAACTTGGATTCAGCACGTAGACCAGTAAAACATGATGAAACATTGCCCATTCCAATTCCCCCAAGTGATAGGCTAGATTCTATCATATATGACATGGAAAGTGATGAAGGTGCAACTGGCGTTTCCGGACCATCTACATAACCAGAGTACACTTTTGAAGGTAGACATTTAGAGCCTAAAAAGTTAACCCAAGGACAGTTGAATGATCTTGTTAGAGACTTATCGCTGTCTAAAGAGAAATCAGAGCTTCTCGCCTCAAGACTAAAGGAGAACAATTTACTTGAGAACAATGTTCGTATTCGTTACTACCGAAAGCGGAATTTTGAATTAACAGCATTCTTTTCAGTAGACGGTCCTCTCTGTTATTGCCATGACATCAATGGACTATTACAGCCATATCTCAGACGTATGTGGCATCTGAGTGGCGCCTCTTTATGATTCGTCGCAGAGAAGCCTGAAAGCAGTTCTTTGGCATAATGGTAATATAATGCCATCCATCCCCATTGCCCATTCCGTCCATCTAAAAGAGACATATGACAATATGGATATACTACTTAAGGCAATCAAATACGACAGTCATCAATGGAATGTTTGTGGAGATCTAAAAGTTATAGGAATGCTTATGGGTATGCAGTCAGGATTCACAAAATTTGTTGTTTTCCTTTGCCTGTGGGACAGTCGCGCCACTATAGAACATTACACCAAAAGTGACTGGCCACTTAGGTATACATATGTCCCAGGGATAAGCAATGTCCAGTCTGTCCCTTTAGTGGATCCCAAAAGATCCATCTGCCACCTCTTCACATTAAACTTGGTTTAATGAAGAATTTTGTTAAAGCAATGGGTAAAGTCAATTCTGAAGGGTTCCAATACCTTTCAAGGAAATTTCCGAAGGTTACTGCAGCAAAATTGAAGGAAGGAATTTTTGTTGGGCCACAAATAAGGGAGGTTTTGAATGACACTGAATTTGAAAAAGTCCTAAGTCCGCTGGAATTGAAGGCTTGGCTGGCGTTCAAATGGATATGTGAAAACTTTCTTGGAAGCAACAAGTCACCTGCGTATAAGGATGGACTCAAGAACCTCCTTGATGCCTTCAAAGAAATGGAGTGTCGAATGTCGTTAAAAATTCACTTCCTGCATTCCCACTTAGATTTCTTTCCTGAAAACCTTGGTGCAGTGAGTGACGAGCAAGGAGCGCGCTTCCATCAAGATATTCAGATGATGGAGAAGCGCTACCAAGGATATTGGAATGAAAGCATGATGGCGGACCATTGTTGGATGCTGTATCGTGACAATCCAGGCCAAATTTACAAAAGGAAATCACACTCACAGCGCTTTTAATAAAATAATGTATATATTCTTTATTTATAAGTACATTGAATAAGGTATATGATGTATTTGTTGTTTAGCATTCCTAAGTGTGATCTATACATCCATAAATTTTCTTATAGCAATATCAAAAACTTAATATCAAAACCAGTGTATCCATATAACTATACGTGCTAGAAAAAAAATAAAACCAGATTCGGAATCAGCGCGAAAGATGCATTAAGAAAAGTGTGATCATGTTTGTGATGAGGAAAAAAAGTTTCATTTTGTTGGCCAGTGTAATTAAAGTGAAACGTCCCTACTCCTGCTTTCATTCTCCTACATATATAATCGTGTATATAT
Source organism: Bathynomus jamesi (assembly GCA_023014485.1). NCBI lineage: Eukaryota > Metazoa > Arthropoda > Malacostraca > Isopoda > Cirolanidae > Bathynomus > Bathynomus jamesi. Next base: position 52,571 of record JAJOZX010003810.1, read on the forward strand.
AATGTTTCAGACCAACAAAGACCCTAGGAACCACTCATGGCTGGTCTACCTAACTCTGTTCGTAATTGTGTATTGTGCATGTCCTCTGTGGTGGCGGAGGGGACCTACAACTTTACGTGTGTTCCGAACCACAAAGCCTTACGTTTACTACCTTAAACTATACCCAATCTATCAACATATGCGTCTAATCGATTATTAAACATGTTTATAGACGTGCTACTAATTACTTCTACCGGCAAACTATTCCACCTATTTACTATTCTATGTGTAAAAAAGTTTTTTGCCACTGCTGTCTCGAACCTTCTACTTGTCAACTTACACCCGTTATTTCTAGTCCTATTATATTGAGATATTTCGAAAAAGCTATCTCTATTTACGTTATCGAACCCATTCATAATTTTGAAAACCTGAATTAGATCACCCCTTAGCCTCCTAGTCTCGAGTGTTGTCAATTTTAACTCCTTAAGCCTATCCTCGTACGACTTTGACCGAAGCGACGGAATCATTTTAGTTGCTCGTCTTTGAACTCTTTCGATTTTGTCTATATCTTTTCGCATATGCGGATTCCAAAATTGGATCGCGTACTCCAAATGGGGTCTAACTGATGATTTATAGAGAGGAACTATAATATCGCGCGATTTGTACTCAAAATTCCTGGCTATAAAACCTAACACTTTGTTCGCTTTATTGACCGCTGCTGTACTTTGTTTCTCTACTTTTAAATCACCAGTTTCTATAACTCCTAAATCTTTTTCCTGCTCTACGCTTGCTAACTCCTTCCCTGACATACTATGCGCAAAATTACCGTTACGCGAACCTATATGTAAAATTTTGCACTTATCGACGTTAAATCTCATTTGCCATGTGACTGACCAATCAACGATTTTATTCAGATCTTCCTGGATTTTACCTCTATCTTCGTCATTAATCGCCCTACCATCCAGCTTCGTGTCATCCTCAAACTTTGAAACTGTACTGACTAGGCCGACATCTAAATCGTTAATATATATAAGAAAAAGCAAGGGGCCCAATACAGAACCCTGAGGAACGCCGCTCGCTACATTAGCCCAACACGACTCCGCTCCATCAACGACCACCCTCTGTTTCCTACCTCGCAACCACTCTTCTATCCAATTTATTACTACACCCATAATTCCATGAGCCTTAGTTTTTTCAATGAGTCTTTTGTGCGGTACGGTGTCAAACGCTTTTTGAAAATCTAAATACACTACATTAACCGCCCGATGACTATCGTAAACGTCAACTACGCTTCGAAAAAATTCTAAAAGATTAGTTAAGCAAGATTTGTTTCGCCTAAAACCGTGTTGCGTATTTCTAACCAAGTTATGCAATTCTAAGTGTTCGACTATACGATCCCTAATTATTGATTCCAGTAGCTTACCTACAACAGACGTTAAACTGATTGGCCTATAATTTCCAGCCGCACCTTTATCGACCTTCTTAAAGATAGGTGTTACATTTGCTAACTTGAAATTATCTGGTACGCACCCCTCAGAAATAGACGCATTAAACATCTTTGTTAGCGGCACAACAATGCTTTCTTTTAATTCTTTTAGTTGTATGGGATATATGGAATCCACCCCCCGGTGATTTACGCATTTTCATTTTATCAATATAGCGCATTACCTCCCCTTCACTAACCTCAATATTATCCAAAATATCATAGTACCATTATCAAAAAGTATTATGTCTATGACCATAGGGATATTCGTTACATCTTCTATAGTAAAAACTGGCGTAAAAAATTCGTTTAGCAAGGTAGCCATTTCTTTGTTTTAAGAAACTAGCTCTCCGTTAACATTTTTAAACATTTTTTAAATTATTCCAAGGTTTTTCGTGTTTTCAGTAGTACACCTCGTCAGGGAATCAAGCTAAAACAGACGAGGTGTACTCCTGAATAGACGAAAAGCCTTGGAATCATCTTTTCTTTTTCTTTGTGGATTGCATCATTCATTTCATTTGTTTAATTGTGAAATTCATCATATATATATATATATATATATAATATATATATATATATATATATATATATATATATATATATGCGCCTCGGTGATGTAGTGGTTAGCGTCGCTCACTACGAATCCATCGACCCCAGGATCGAGACCTGGTGAGGTGGCGGCAGGCAGCGCGCAGCAAAACCCAGCTGTTCATCCTTCACCACAGTAAAAAAGTTGGTTAGTAGAAAAGTGGGTAGCCTAGTGGCTAAGACGCTGGGCTACTGCTGGTGGGGCGTGGTCCGAATTCCACGTTAAACTGCAGGTCTAAGATGGAGTGACAAGCTTGACCTTCGTCAGAATGAACAATTGGGCGAAAGCAAAACCAAGGTTTTATATATATATATATATATATATATATATATATATATAATATATATATATATATATATATATATATATATATATATATACTGTAATATATATATATCCAGTATATAGTGAAATTAGAGTACCTTGTGGCTAGAATTAGATGTACATTGTGTAAGGTGGGTAATTGTGGGTAGTCTTTCGTATTGATGTTTATGGATTAAAGAAGTAAGAGTTTAAAAGTTGGATCCATTTTGTTTATTTAATCGTCGAAGGAAGATTTTTTTAAGGCAGACTCGTTTAAACGAAACAGGTCTTCATATTTCCAGAGTCAGTAAAACACTGAATTGGGGTTTTTTTTTTCGTTTCGTCCACAGTTTGAAAGGTTTAAAAAAGTTTTAATTAAAACATTTATTACAGTACAGACATGTGTATACGAATTTTTAGGCCCCTTTTTAAATCTTATATATATAGGGTGTCCATTAAATATGGGACCCGAAAGAAAATTCAATAATTTGTAAAGTTTTAATCCTACAGAAAAAATACATATATCATTAGAAAGAGGGAAAATTTAGATTTAATATGATTCATGTTCATTCATGCTTAAACATGAATATGCAGAACTTAACCGAGATGAAATGTCACCTCCCATTCAAGATGGAGCACTGGACAAACGAGCATCTCGTGTACATTACTAAGCAGTACTTTAAGTGCAATAAAAGTGTGATTACAGCTCAGAGAAATTTCAAATTGCATTTCAATGTGCATAGTTCTCCATCGAAAAAGGTAATTTACAGATGTTATCGGAATTTAAATGAAAACGGCAGTATTGTAAAGAAGAGACAAACGGGGAGACCCCGATCGCAACGAACACAAGGGAACATTGAAACACTGCAACATTTATTGCGTGAAAATCCTAATAAATCCGTCAGAAAACTGTCGCAACAACTTGAAATAGGAAAATCGACTGTACAAAAAATGTTAAGAGTTGATTTACAAGTTTATCCATATAAATGTCAGGTAGTCCAGCAACTTCGAGAGGGAGATCATGAAAGAAGAATGCGTTTTTCACATTGGTTTGAACAAAAGATTTCAGGTGCACGAGATTTCATTGCTAACTTGATAACTTCAGACGAGGCACATTTTTATTTAAACTGCCCAGTAAATAAACAAAATTTTAGAACTTGGTCCATTGATAATCCACAAGTAATTACTCAAGTCCTCTTCATTCTGAACGTGTAACTGTTTGGTGTGGAATGACTGCTTCAACAGTCATAGGACCATATTTTTTTGAAGATGAAAATGGCAATGTTGTAACTGTTAATTCCCAACGTTATGAGAATTTGTTACGTGATTTTCTCGTTCCAAAGATCTCTGAGCTACAACTGGATAATTGTTGGTTTCAACAAGATGGCGCTACGTGCCATACAGTGGTAGGCACGGTTCCGCTAATCCGATAACCGTTAATTAGCGAAGCTAACTTTTCCGTTAGCGGATTAGCGTTTCCGCTAACTTTGAGAACCGTTAGCGGACCAATTAGCTTCCGCTAAATTTAGTTCCGCTAACTTTAAGTCCGCTAACCCTAAAATCATACATGTTTGTTCCAGTCTGTTCTGAGCGTGTCTGCAACAGTCAGTCTGGCACGCTATTGGCTGACTACGTGTAAACACAAGACGTGATTGGTCGACGCAGCAGCAGCTGAGCAGCGTTGTGTAATTCTGCAGTTCAGTTCACTTACGACGTTACAGTCTTACAGTGTCAGCGACAGCGTACGTTATCATAAGCATATTTTCGTCAGTTTACCGAGTCTACAAGTTTTTGCAATGGAAAGTGAAGACGTTTTGGTTCCGCCTGAGGATGTTGGGCCTGTTGATGGCCAGGTCCGCCTTCTTGGGTGAGCAAGTATTGATCGACCTGTTCATCAAGTACAACACAGCCATCCCATCCAGTGCTGCAGTTGAGCGCCTGTTCTCCATAGGCAAGGACATCTTGCGCGCCAAGAGAGCCACCCTGTCAGATGCCAACTTTGAGAGGCTGATGTTCATGAAGGGCAACCAGCATCACGTCGAGGCGATGGAGAAGGAGCAGGAAGCCAAGCCAGAGTGAATGCATTATTAGATTATTAAAGTTATTTTTGTGTATTTTTATTTCTTAATATTTTTGATTCGTTTAATACTTTTTGTACTGTAAATAAACTGTGTTGAATGTAAACTAATGTTTAATTTCATTTGTTCATTTAATTATTTATGTACACCTTGATCATCATCTGATCTTGGCGTGCTATACCTTTTTGGAAAGCTCTATGTCTAAGCTGCAACATATTAAAATTTCAGCTCTCTTTATGGGTTTTAGAGCCAAAAAACCAAACCGAAGCTAAATTCATATAATAAAAGTTAGCGATTAGCGGTAATCGTTAACTTCCGCTAATTTTTTTAGCGGTTTATCGGTTTAGCGTTATCGAAGTTAAGTTTTGAGTTAGCGGTTCAGCGGTTATCGAAGCTAACTTTTCGGTTAGCTGTGCCCACCACTGGTGCCATACATCAAGGACTTGCATGGATATTTTAAGGAATCACTTTCCAAGGAGAGTAATTTCAAGATTTGGAGATATTGAGTGGCCGGCCCGATCACCTGATCTTTCCCCCCTTGACTATTTTTTGTGTGGATATTTGAAAAATAAAGTGTATAGAAATTATCCAAGAACACTCCAAGACCTAAAACGCAATATCTCTGAAGAAATCGAATCGATCGGATCTGACGTCCTTTCTGATGTCATGCGAAGCATGCTCACGAGAGTTCATGAATGTTCTAGGCGTAATGGAGGTCATTTAAAAGATATTATTTTAAAAAATAAGGAATCATATTAAATCTAAATTTTCCCTCTTTCTAATGATATATGTATTTTTTCTGTAGGATTAAAACTTTACAAATTATTGAATTTTCTTTCGGGTCCCATATTTAATGGACGTATTTGTATTTACAAATACAGTAAAACTTGTATTTGTACTTGAGGCATTCTAAAAATGTGTATTTGTATTTGAATTTGTATTTGATTACTGTATTTGCTGTATTTGTTTCATATACAGTACATGTCAAATACAAAGTACCAGCTCTCTCTCTCTCTCTCTCTCTCTCTCTCTCTCTCTCTCTCTCTCTCTCTCTCCGCAGGGGGTATAAAGGTTATGCACGTTCCTTCTGCGTGTTGTAAACTTTATACTTGGGGTGTGACAGCCCTCCGGTCCCGAGTCGTGGGATTCTAGAGAAATTGGCTGCCAATTCCTTTAGGTTCTCTCTCTTTCGGGAGGGCGGGTGAAGTCTGTTGTACAAACCTGTCCCGTGGGTTACTAGGACCCCTTCCCATCCCACTCTGTCCTTTTAGCTTAGGTTAGGGATGTTCTCCTCTGACTGCAAAAAAAAAAAAAAACTTTTAGTATTGTCTTTTTCTCTACTGTTACGATTAGGACGCTACTGCTATCTCATGCGTGGGAAGAGAGGCTTGGAACCTCTATAAATAACACCATTTAACTTCAGTTGTAGGTAAATATTTAGAGGGGATAATAGCGAGTAGGATTGTTGACCATTTGGATTCCTACAAGCTACTTGGGGACTCCAACATGGGTTTAGACGGCATAGATCGTGTCTCACCATCATGCTCGAGTTTTTCTACGTCATGTTGAGTGAGTATGATAAGAGTAGGGCGATTGATTAGAAGGCCTTTGATAAGGTACCTCACCGCCAGCTAATGGCCGAAGTGCGCGCGCTGGGTATTGGTGGGGAAGTAGGTAGGTGGATTGGAAACTGGCGAAAAATGCCACAAAGTTAATCCCTTTCGTTAGGCATATGGGCTACAATCGACGCTTACGTGACGCGGGTTCAAAGATGTCGATTTTAGAAGCATGTTTAGTTCAAATGATAACCCAACTCGCAACAATGGTTAGAAGTTGGATTTGAAACGATTTAGGACTAGTATATGTGGGAATTACTTTAACACGTTGATAGTTTAAGATTAAAACATAAGAAAACTCTGCAGGAGTTCGCTTGCACGGTGTCTCTGTGAGCAAGGTAAATATAAAGCTATTTATATATTCTCCACTTTCCTGTAAAATTTCCTTGGCTACTTTTCCAGGGTCAAGGTATTTTCTTCAACCTTTTTCCGTACCTGCCTCTGGCAGGGAGGGAGCGGAGGGTGGGGAGAGAGCCTTCTACCTTTCTATCCAGTTTTCTACTACTGCTAGGATAGTTGAAAGAAAAATAAACTTTTAATAACAGGAACAGTTCCTCGGTGGATCAGTTCAAGAAAAGGTTAGACCAAATCTTGCACACTATTTGAGTGTGTAGAAAATTTTCCCTGGCACCCGTTGCCATTGGTACCTCCTCGGTATGGGCCGCAAGCCCTTTTGAGGTGCTTCTTTTCCTTGTAACTCCTTCCTTGTAACTCTCTCTTTAAGAAAGGGATCACGAAAGTCCAGGGAACTATCGTCCCATTAGTCTCACTTCAGTTGTAGGTAAATTATTAGAAGGGATAATAGCTGATAGGATCGTTGACCATTTGGATTCCTACAAGCTGCTTGGGGACTCCCAACATGGGTTTAGACGGCATAGGTCGTGTCTCACCAACTTGCTCGAGTTTTTCCACTTCATGTTGAGTGAGTACGATAAGAGTAGGGCGATTGATATACTTTATCTCGATTTTCAGAAAGCCTTTGATAAGGTACCTCACCGCCGGCTAATGGCGAAAGTGCGCGCGCTGGGTATCGGTGGGGAAATAGGTAGGTGGATTGAAAACTGGCTGAGGAATAGGCGGCAGAGGGTGGTAATTAAAGGGGCTAGTTCGGGTTGGGCCTCGGTCACTAGTGGGGTTCCTCAGGGTTCCGTTTTGGGGCCGCCGCTGTTTATCATTTACATAAATGATATCGACGGTGGCATCGTCAGTCGGATCGCCAAATTCGCTGATGACACCAAGCTTGGGGCCAATGTTGGGACGCCCGAAGCGATCGAGGAACTGCGTGCGGACCTAGGTAGGATAGGAGAGTGGTCCGAAAAATGGCAAATGCCGTTTAACTTGGGTAAATGCAAAGTGATGCACATTGGCTACGCCAATCCCAAGTCGGACTACTCGATGTTGGGTAGTAATATCGAGGTGACTGATTTAGAAAAGGACTTGGGTGTGCTAATTAGCAGCGACCTTAAGTTTACGAAACAGTGTGTAGAGGTGGAAAAGAAAGCCCAGAAACTATTGGGTTATATCAGGAGGCAATTTCAGTTTCGGAACAAGGAGATTGTGCTCTCACTGTACAATTCCCTTGTTCGGCCGCACCTGGAGTATGCTGTGCAGTTCTGGTCGCCCACCCTCAGGAAAGATATTGAGAGGCTGGAGCGAGTGCAGGCGAGGGCCACAAAGTTAATCCCTTCCGTTAGGCATATGGGCTACAATCGACGGTTACGCGCCCTGAACTTGTTTTCGCTTGAAACTCGGAGGCTGCGCGGTCAACTGATCGAGGTTTTCAAGCTCTTACACGGGTTCAACGATGTCGGTTTTAGAAGTATGTTTAGTTTAAATGATAACCCAACTCGCAACAATGGTTGGAAGTTGGATTTGAAACGGTTTAGGACTAGTGTGTGTGGGAATTACTTTACGTATAAGATCTGTGACACATGGAACAGGTTACCTTCGGAAGTTGTGAACAGTTCCTCTGTGGATCAGTTCAAGAAAAGGTTAGACCAAATCTTGCACACTATTTGAGTGTGTACAAAATTTTCCCTGGCACCCGTTGCCATTGGTACCTCCTCGGTATGGGCCGCAAGGCCTTTTGAGGTACTTCTTTTCCTTGTAACTCCTTGTAACTCTCTCTCTCTCTCTCTCTCTCTCTCTCTCTCTCTCTCTCTCTTCTCTCTCTCTCTCTCTCAACTACCTGAAACAACCTTGCCTGGATGAATCTGATGATCCCTTCCAATGCTGGCGAGAGAAGTCAATTGACTTGCCACAGATGGCTGAGCTTGCTTGCTATTATTTCTCTACTCCAGCTTCCTCCGCTCCTGTAGAGAGACTTTTCAGTGTTGCGGGCAAATATGACTGTTACTTTGCGAAAGTTCGAACGACGGTTCAGGGTCGACCTGCGGTCGACGCCTCTGCGGCATCCCGCCTCATTTGCTGGATTTGGTGAAGGAGGGAATTGCTGTCTGATCTCCTCCTGCCCTCGTAGCCAGCCACGCATGGTTGGTCAGGGACTTTGCACAGGAATCTGTCCAATTTGTTCTTGAAGTTATTCAGGTCGGTGTGCTGGAAATTCCTTACTTCTCTCGGTAAGGCATTGAAAAGCTTTGGGCCTCGTATTCTGAGAGAATTTTCCATCCTCGTTTTCATGGCCCCCTTCCCCTTAGCAGCTGGGAGTGTACAAAATCTGCCTCTTCTCTCATTCCAGTTTGTTTCTATTTCATTTCTAAGGTTAGGAACAAAGCCCTCAAGTATTTTCCATATATATATTATTGTGTACCGCTCTCTCTCCTTCTTTCGAGAGAGTAGAGTTTCAGGGATTGTAATCGAGACCAGTAGTCTTCACCTTCCGTTTCCTCTATCTTAGACGTAAAAATCCTTTGTATAGCTTCAATGCTCGCAATGTCTCGTTTTCTGTGTGGACTTCTGAGTATTGAGCAATACTCAATTATAGGCTCTTCCATAATTTGCGCATGATGTTTGCTTTTCTGCTGCGGAAGCTCCTCCAGATGATTCCCATTATTTTTCTAGCCGTTGTAATTTTGATTTTATAGTGCTCTCTGAATTTTGCATCCGACGACATTATTACTCCAAGATCCCTGACTTGTGGATTTGGTGTTATCTGTTTGGCTTACATAGTTTGTACCCTTTTTTCTGTAGCTCCTTGTTATTACCATATCTTAGAAGTTGGAATTTTTCTTCGTTGAACTTCATATTGTTGTCTTCTGCCTGCTGGAATATTGTTTCAATGTCGTTTTATAATTTTCTTATGCCACCTTCGTTCAATATTTCCTTGCATATCTTTGTGTCATCTGTGAAGCATGATACAATACTGTCCTTAATATCTGCATCAATATTTGCAATCATTATTATGAACAGCACGGGAGCTAATACTGTCCCTTGTGGGACAGAGCTCACGACTTCCGATTTAACTCCGTTTACCACCACTCTTTGTGTTCTTTGCGTCAAGAAATTAAATATCCACCTTCCTAGCTTTCCAGTAATTCCTGTATTCTTAAGTTTGTGTGCTATGATTCCATGGTCACATTTATCGAAGGCTTTAGCAAAGTCCGTATATATTACATCTATGTTTTGTCCTCGACACAATGTTTCTAATTTTTTCTCCTGGTGGTCTAATAGCTGTGATAGGCATGATCTTCCCGCCATGAAGCCATGCTGATTTGGGTTGTATTAGTTTTTTTCTTGTAGGTAGTAGGTAGTTTTGCCTCTAATTATACGTTCAAAACGCACTATAAGGTGTGAGGTGAGAGCCACTGGCCGATAATTTTTGGGCATTGCTCTGTTACCACCTTTAAATAGGGTGGGGGCACTGTTCGCGTTCTTTAAGGGGAGTAGAATTTGTCCTGTGCCGAGTGATTTCCTCCATAGTAAGTATAGCGGTTTGGCAATACTCTTTACATTTCTTCAGAAACGTGTCACTGCATGTGTCTGGCCCTGGCGCTGAATTGTCTCGCATCTGTGATAAAGCCTTCATTACATCTCCTTCCGTGAACTCGAAGTCCATTGATAGGTTTGTGCCGGAATTTTTTCTTGGTTGATTTGTATTTATGTCGAAAAATTCGTTTGGGTTTTCCACTTCCATTTCGGACTTAGGGGTGCTAAACGCAGTTAAATTGTTCCCTAAGCAGTTCGCTTATTTTTTTGGGGTCATTTGTGTATTTGGCCTCCCCGTTTATCAACGGACTAATACTCTCCTTACACTGCATTTTCCCTTTCGCAAACGTGTAGAAGTATTTTGGGTTATTTTTTATGTTTTCTGCTACCTTGTTTTCCTCCTCGTTTGCCTTATGTATGAATGTTTGCTTTAGGTCCATTTCTAGTCAAGTTTACTCTCTAGTTTGAGCCTCTTTGCATCAGTTCTGCATCTGTGGAGATGTTTTACGGTTTGTCTTCGTTGCCTGAATAGTGTCCTGATTTTCTTTTCGAACTTGCTCCGTTTTCTTTCCTGTCTCTCTGGAATATGTTTCAGTATTATAGGTTTGGTTTCAGTCTCTATTATACATAGTATTTCTTGTGGAGTCTTCTCGTGAAGTAGCAATTTCCAATTTACTTCCTTTAAATCTTTATTTACGTTTTCCCAGTTTACTTTCTTTGAATTTATGTTTAAACCTTCAAATATTCCTTCTGACTCTCATGGATGCGTTTTCGGACCTCTGGGTGCTAACTTCAATTGTATATCGATGAGTTTATAGTCGGAGAACTTTGTGTGCATTACTTTTTTATTTATTATTATCTCGTTGTTGTTTGTCAAGATTAAATCCAAAACGTTCTCTTTTCTCGTGGCTTCACAGATTTCCTGGGTAAGGGCGTAATGTTCCATAATATCTAATAGCATTGTTGCTTGGGTTCTATCATCTTTAGTAATGTTGCCATGAAACTTCTCGACATATATAACTTCGTCATTTTTTTTCCATGTTATAAATGGGAAACCGAAAATTAGAATATTTGTTGCTGGAGTTTCAAGTAATTTTAATATGTTTTCTATTTCATTTGTAGCAAATTGAAATTCACTTTTTGTGGTGTTTGGTGGTCTGTAGATGTTCATAATGGTTAGGTTCAGTTCTTTTATTTCTAATATAATAACTTCAACTGTGCTGTTTGATTTGTTTACCTTCACTTCACATGTGTATGTGTTTTTCATGTAGATGCAACACCCTCCCCCTCGTCTAGCCACTCTATCTGCTCTGTGTATGTTGTAGTCCAGTAATGCTATTTCAGTATCTTCGATGCAGTTTTCACAGCCTTTTTCGCATTTATGCAAGTGTTTCCATTAGGCATATGATATCTATGCTGGCTTCGGTAGCTAAATTCTGTAAGTATTGTAATTTGCAGCTCGCATGGTCCGTGTAGAGGCCTTGAATATTTGTGTATAAAACATTTATCGGGTTTCTAATTTCTGTGTTCACTTTTCCTATATGCTGGTCGTTTCCAGGTGTGTTGTTATTTTTATTATTATTATGAAAGAATCAGTTGCGGTTAGTTGAGCGCTTTAATGTGATTTAGTAAAAAATTTGGGTATTATAATGTGGTTGTTTTCGGTTTGAAGCACTGTGAAAAAAACAAAAAAATAATATTTGTAGGTAGAAAATATATATATATATTTGTTAAGAAAAGTACATTCTAAGGTGGAGAAATGTATAATAGTTTAACTAGAATAGATTCAAAATTAAGTTAGTTTAGTTTATATTCTAGGTAACTTACCTCTCTCAAATAATTGTTATAATCAACCACAATAGAGTGATTGCTGCCAAGTTCATCCTCGCCAAATTTTACGCTCGTATACTCTTTGGATGAGCAATAAATATACCCAATAATAGTCGTAAGTGGTTGCGATATTCCTTCCAACCAAGTTCGTTCGCGGATTGAAGCTGATTCGTTACATTCGTCTTTTTGACATCGCCAAAGAGGACTTCGGTCTGGTACGTATTTTATTATTATTATTTTGCACTTTTTACGGCATAACTTTTCTTATGAAACAATTGTGTAGGATTGAAAAAACTTTACTGCCTCTTCTTCACACTCCACATCAAGTAAAAACATTGTCAATTCCTTTTATCTCTTTCTAATCTGGAAATAAAAATAGAATTTATAACAAATATTACCTTCAAATAATACATTTTTCCACCATGAAATTAACTTTTCTTAACAAATACTTACATTTTCTACCTACAAATATTATTTTCTTGTTTTTTTCAGTGCTTCAAACCGAAAAGATCCTATTATATATATATAATATATATATATTATATATATATATATATATATATATATATATATATACAGTGTGTAAATATATATGTGTGTGTATATATACACACACACACACACACACACACACACACACAGAGTATATATATATTGCATTCATGAAATATAAAAGGACAGGAAAAAATGTATACACCAGGGCAAGGGGGGAACACGGGAAGACCAGGAGCAGGTAAAAATGCTGCTAGCTCTAGCTGATGAATTTATGTTAACGCAAGAAATAACAGAAAACACAAGAAAAAACAACTGCCTAGATTTGGTGTTCACAAACAACAGCAACCTAATTGATAATGTAAAAATATCCGCAACGATAATATCTGATCACAACATTATTGAAATAACAATCATATAAAAGCAACAAGAAAGGAAAGAACACGAACAACAGAAAGAAGCAAATTCAAAATTTTTAATTTTCACTCCAAAGCTATAAACTGGGAAGGTGTTGCATCCAGCATGGAAGTAATAGATTGGAAAACCATCTTTAAGGGCAAGACAAAGGAAGAGATGCTAATGACCTTACAGGAGAAGACACTGGAAATTGTGCAAAGACGTCCCAAAAATACAACAAAGAGGAAAGAGAAGCAGGTTCGAGAGACAAAAGAGATCATTGTTTCGAAAGAGAAAAAGAGTGACTGCAAAATTAAGTAACTGTAAAGATAACAACATCAGAAAAATAGTAAATGATAAACTGCAGAGTATCGATTGCGTCATACAGGAACTAATTGAGAAGCATACAGAAAAAGACGACGACTACGACGACGACGCTATAGAAGCGATAAAGGTTAACTCAAAGTACTTCTATAATTTTGCGAAAAGGATGTCGAAAAACCATGCGACTATCGGACCTCTGAAAAACGAGAACAGTCTTATCTGATGATCTAATAGAAGTATCTCAAAAACTGACAAACTCATATGCGATAGAAACGCGTTCTTTGAAGAAGAACTACAAGGGGAAAGTATAACGGACTTCGACTTTACGACAGATGATATTACACAAGCTATAGGGAAACTATAAGCACACTCAGCAGCAGGACCGGACAAATGGAATGCCACACTGATCAGAAACTGCACGAATGCAATCGCTGACCCCTTATATTGGATATGGAGACGATCACTAGACACGGGAGAAATACATGGCATCCTGAAGAACGCGAACATAGTTCCAATATACTGTATAAAGGGGGAGATCGATCCGAGGCCAAAAACTATAGGCCAGTATCGCTTACATCCCATCTCACTAAAATATCTGAAAGAATAGTTAGACAGAAAATCTGACTTTTTTGAAACTCAGAAAAAATTAGATAACCAACATGGGTTTCGGTCAGGCAGATCATGCCTATCACAACTCATGGAACACTACAACTTTATTGATGCACTTGAAAGTAATGAAAACTATGATGTACTATACACAGACTTTGCTAAAGCATTCGACAAGTGTGACCACAGAATCATAATACATAAACTGAAATATATGGGAATAACAGGAAAGGTAGGGAAATGGATATATAATTTCCTTAGTGAGCGGCGGCAAGTCGTTACAGTACAAGGAATATCTTCATCAGAATCAGAGGTCCTCAGCTCAGTACCCACAAAGAACAGTATTAGCTCCACTACTCTTCATAATCATGCTAACTGACATAGATGAGGACGTTACCAGAGAATAGCACAGTAACATCCTTTGTCGATGACACAAAGATGAGTAGAAAAATAAGAAACCCAGAAGACATAGGATCTCTACAAACAGAATCTACAAGTGGACGGAAGACAACAATATGAAGTTTAACACCGAGAAATTTCAGCTATTACGGTATGGAAAAAGAGAAGATCTAAAGTCCAAGGAATATTATACCCCAAATGGACAGGAAATTCAGAGAAATTCCAGAGCAAAAGATTGATGGGTTGTAATGACAGATGATGCGAAATATGAAACACAAAATAAGATAGCAGTAAACAGAGCAAAGAGAATAACGGGTCAGATATTGAGAACCTTTAGACGAAGGGATAGGAATGTAATGATTCCTCTACTGAAAACCCTGATAATACCCAAATTGGAATACTGCTCGGTCCTAACATCCCCATATAAAAAAGAAGACATTAGACAGCTGGAGGGGATCCAAAGAAGCTTCACAGCCAAGATCAATGGATGCAAAGAACTAAATTACTGGGAAAGGTTACGAGAAGTATACCTATATTCACTGGAAAGGAGAAGAGAGAGATACACCATTATTTACACTTGGAAAATAATGGAGAAACTAGTCCCTAATCTTACTCTGAATCCCATAACTCCCCAAACAACAGTGGAAAGTAGAAGCGGTAGACTGTGTCGTATTCCCAAATTGAAGGCGAGACAGGGAACATCCTTAACCCTGAAAGAAAATAGTTTTGTAGTGAGAGGACCAAAACTGTTTAATCAGTTGCCCAAAGACCTAAGAAACACGAAAGGAGTTGTAGTGGAAATCTTCAAAAGAAGACTAGACGCCTGGCTCAGAACAATCCCCGATGAGCCGGGCGTACCTGGCTATGTGAGGTGGAGAGTACAAGAAACCAATTCGCTACTTCACCAGGCCAACAGTAATCGAAAATTAATATAAAGTTACGATGCTTGTATATATATAATATATATATATATATATATATATATCTGTATATAATTGCAGCTACCGTTTACCCTGTGGACAACCACCGCTCCCCACTGATATATATAATATATATATATATATATATATATATATATATTCCTGATAAAAAATTATAAAAGTGTTTTCAGTTATAATACGTGGTTGAATTTGATAATTAATGTGGTTCGTTTGTTTGTCAATTTGGAACCGTGAATGACAAAACTTAACCGAAATTTACAATATTTTGCTTAAGAATTTTATATCTGAGAAATTGAAGTGAAGTGTTTAAGAAATAAAATTTTAGTATTTTGCCTCTACTCTCTCTCTGAAACTAGAGGAACTACGTACAATTTGCCCAATTTTATTTTCATTCATCAAAATATCTAATGAAAATAAGTAAAAAGTACCTGTAGTGCCTTACTTATAGGCACCACCTTCGTTGGTTACTAATTTATAACTACATGTAGTTATTAATGATTAAGTATGGTGACGAAGTAATTTATTAATACTTGGGGTCACCAGTAGTGTGACCGCAAAATGGGAGAGTGCATCATAGGCTGAAGTCCTTCATAAACGCGGCTATACTACTCGCTCAGTAGTATACCCGCATTTCGGACGAGGAAGTTGGGGTGCTATGAAATCCTGGCCCTGTGATCCAATTTCCTCGTCCGAAATGCGGGTATTCTACTGAGCGAGTAGTATAGCCGCGTTTATGAAGAACTTCAGCCTATGATGCACTCTACCATTTTGCCGGTCGGACTACTACAATGACTGAGCCGCAATGTGGCGATAGTAGTGTGACCGCAAAATGGGAGAGTGCATCATAGGCTGAAGTCCTTCATAAACGCGGCTATACTATTCGCTCAGTAGTATACCCGCATTTCGGACGAGGAAATTGGATCAAATGACCAGGATTTCATAGCACCCCAACTTCCTCGTCCGAAATGCAGGTATACCACTGAGCAAGTAGTATAGCCGCGTTTATGAAGGACTTCAGCCTATGATGCACTCTCCCATTTTGCGGTCACACTACTATCGCCACATTGCGGCTCAGTCATTGTAGTAGTCCGACCGGCAAAATGGGAGAGTGCATCATAGGCTGAAGTTCTTCATAAACGCGGCTATACTACTCGCTCAGTAGTATACCCGCATTTCGGACAAGGAAATTGGATCACAGGGACAGGATTTCATAGCACCCCAATTTCTTCGTCCGAAATGGGGGTGTACTACTGAGCGAGTAGTATAGCCGCGTTTATGAAGGACTTCACCCTATGATGCACTCTACCATTTTGCTGGTCGGACTACTACAATGACTGAGCCGCATTGTGGCGTTAGTAGTGTGACCGCAAAATGGGAGAGTGCATCATAGGCTGAAGTCCTTCATAAACGCGGCTATGCTACTCGCTCAGTAGTATACCCGCATTTCGGACGAGGAAATTGGATCACAGGGGGAAGGATTTCATAGCACCCCAACTTCCTCGTCCGAAATGCGGGTATACTACTGAGCGAGTAGTATAGCCGCGTTTATGAAGGCCTTCAGCCCATGATGCACTCTCCCATTTTGCGGTCACACTACTACCGCCACAATGCAGCTCAGTCATTGTAGTAGTCCGACCGGCAAAATGGTAGAGTGCATCATAGGCTGAAGTTCTTCATAAACGCGGCTATACTACTCGCTCAGTAGAATACCCGCATTTCGGACAAGGAAGTTGGGGTGCTATAAAATCCTGGTCCTGTGATCTAATTTCCTCGTCCGAAATGCAGATATACTACTTCACCAATTACCTTTCGATCAAAACAAAGAAAGGGATAGACTTTTTTTTTCTTTTATTAATAAAATAAATAGTGTTGACGGTGAATAATATTACAATTGCAGTAATTAATAAATACGGTACTTACACCAAAGAAACTGAATATAAAACAACAGGCGCGTAGCCAGGATCTCGATAAGGGGGTGCACACCTTGAACCATAGCAAATGCGCAAATTGGGGATTGTGTCATTGAATAAAACTCCCTACTATATTTTTATACTTAGGTATATTAGGTGCATCTAGTATTCTAGTAAATATAAACATAGAAAATATAAACATAAAAAATGTAAACATAAAAATCAATTGGTAATTAATTGGTGAACTAGAAAACATGGGCACAGAAGTACTTGGGAATGAATTCACAAGAAAACGGAATACATCTAATAAATAATATAGTATTGGGCTCATTAGCAAGAGATCGTAGATCGTAAGGTGGGAACGTGCCCCCTGTGTCTTCTCCCTGACTGTGTTACTGTAAAACACGTTACAAATGGTTTTCTATGTTATGAATTAATTATTAGTATGAGTACACACTGTCAGAAACAACACCAACAGATTGTAAATTATATTAAATTGTAATACAATAATAATTATCAGTTCGATAAATGAGACGCGAAATTTGTACGCGAACGATAAGAGTTGTTACGTAGCTTAAAGTAAACGAATTGTTTGCTGGTGAGCGAAGGAGTTCTTTATAATGGGACTTTTGTCGATAACAGAAGGAGGGCCTATAGGCGATTGTATATCAAAACAGTCTACCTTCACTGAATTACAATAGGCGAAAGATGGAATGAGAGCCTATACACGAGAATTATCACTAAATTAAGGTAGGCGCAGTTCGAGTGAGGGCCTATTTATCAGAGCGTTTTCATAGAGTTTAAAGAGGCGAAGGCGCGTGGATGGGCTATTCGACGTGATGCTTTCAGTGCCGTATTTGCGGGCAGACTGAATTCGAAATTCAACTGTATCGTGAAGTCCCTCGCCGTTTCGTGTAACGTTAACTGGAGCTTGACGTCAGGTTCAAGCTTCAGTGAAAAACATTCGAAGTTGGACAAAGGCATCTTTGGTTGAACCTGACGCAGGTGCCTAGAAAGCCTTCCTCAAAACAGCCTCTGCTGGTAACAAGAATAGTTCTAAAGTTCTTGTTTGCCGGTACAAATTCTCAAAAGCCCCGCAACGTCTGGAGTTTATCGCGGGATAAACTGTAGACGTTGCGGGGTTTTTGAGAATCTTGTACGGCAAAGAAAAACTTCGTAAGGGTGACTTCCTCTTATGACCTCGATACGAACTTCAGAAAAGCATTGAAGTTGTTGGCCTAAGGAGGAAATGTTTATATACGCCTGTACATACTATTAATACATAGTTTAGCTGATTAGTTAATTAACAAATGATACCTTTGTTTTCCTCGAGTTTTCATCAGCCAATTCTTTCTTCGAACTTAAAATAGATTTTTATGATAAACTTCTACAATTTCCACAAAGTGACCATTTCCTTACCATTCTTTATCTATATTACAATGGAAATATACATTTAATGGTTTAAAGGTACTTTTAATTACTTTTGTTGTTGCAACTGACGACGCGTATTTTACGTAATTCAAAGGTTTTATACAGGGTGGGGCAAAAGTCAGTACACGTAGAAAATATGCTTTTTCAATGCAAATATATACCTTACCTTATGAACCTTATGTTGTTTCGTGTGTTGGTCTCTCTTCACACGGAGGTCAAGCTGGTGGCCCCGCCTCTAGGTCTGGCCTGGTGGAGGAGCGAGTTACTTTCTTGCGCTCTCCACCGTACATAGCCAGGCACGCCCAACTCATCTGGTACTGTCCTGAGCCAGGCATCCAGTCTTTTCTTGAAGACTTCAACTTTGACCCCCGTTACGTTTCTGAGGTCCTTAGGAAGCTGGTTGAAAAGTCTTGGCCCCCTGACAACCAAGCTATTTTCCTTCAGGGTTGAGGAGGTCCCTTGTCGTGCTTTTAATTTGGGAACACTACACATTCTGCCTTTCCTATTTTCCAGTGTTGTTTGAATGGTAATTGGGTTTAGTTTTAGGTTTGGTACCAGTTTTTCGATCATTTTCCATATGTAGATTATGATGTACCTCTCTCTCTTCTTTCCAGTGAGTACAGATTTAGTTTACATAGTCTTTCCCAGTAGTTGAGTTCTTTGCAGCCATCAATCTTGGCTGTGAAATGCCTTTGCGTTTCTTCTAGTTTATTAGTTTCTTCCTTTTTATATGGGGACGTCAAAACTGAGCAGTATTCAAGTTTTGGTATAATCAGTGTTTTTAGCAGGGGAATCATTACTGTCCTGTCCCTTCTCTTGAACGTTCTTAGAACCTGTCCGGCGACTCTTTTTGCTTTATTTATCGCTATCTGATTTTGTGTTTCGAATTTCGCATCATCTGTCATTATTATCCCGAGATCAATCGCTTTCATGCTTCTCTGAATTTCCTGTCTATCTGGAGCATAATATGCAGTCTGTTTAAGTTCTTCTTTTCTACCATATCTCAAGAGTTGAAATTTCTCGGCGTTGAATGACACGTTGTTGTCTTCTGACCATTTGTATATTTTGTTCGTGTCCCTCTGCAAGGCCTCCACGTCATGTACATCGCTGATTTTTCTGCTGATCTTTGTATCGTCTGCAAAGGATGTTACTATACTATTGCTGTTTACTCCGCTGTCTATGTCTGTTAGCATGATAATGAACAGGAGTGGGGCCAGTACTGTCCCTTATGGTACTGAGCTGCGTACTTCCGATTCTGATGATGATATACCTTGAATTTTGACGACCTGCAGACGATCACTAAGGAAGTTGTAGATCCATTTTCCCACTTTGCCTGTTATTCCCATGTCTTTAATTTTATGTCCTATTATACCATGGTCACATTTATCGAAAGCTTTAGCAAAATCTGTGTATATAACATCGTAGTTGTCATTGCCTTCCAATGCATCTAGGATATTGTTGTAGTGCTCTATTAGTTGTGATAGGCATGATCTACCTGATCGGAATCCATGCTGATTTTCGTTGAATCTTTCCCGTGTCTCCAGGAAATCATAAATTTTCTCTCTAACTATTCTTTCAAATACTTTGGTGAGGTGGGACGTCAATGACACTGGTCTATAGTTCTTTGCTTGAGATCTGTCCCCTCCTTTATATATAGGGACAATGTTTGCTCTTTTCAAGATGCTCGGTATTTCCCCAGTGTCTAGGGATCTTCTCCATATCCAGTATAAAGGTGTAGCTATTTCATTTTTACAGTTTTTAATCAATAATGCGTTCCAATTGTCCGGACCTGCAGCTGAATGTAGTTTCATTTGTTCTATAGCTCTCGCTACATCTTCTGGTGTAAACTCAGTCTGTTATATACTCTCCTTGCAATTCCTCTTCAAAGAATGCATTTATGTCAGGTATCGCTTTGTCACTTTTTGGGGTACTGAAAACTGATTCATATTGAGCTCTCAATGTATCAGATATTTCTTTTGGATCGTCGGTTAGTTCATTATTTCCCGTCCTTATGGGCCCAATAGCGGCGCGCGTTTTTGTTTTCCTTTTTGCATAGCTATAGAAGTATTTTGGATTTTCCTTTATTGCTTCTACCGCCTTTTCCTCTTCCCTCTCTGTATGGTCCTTAATCAGGGCTTGTATTTCCCTATCGATACCCTCCAGTTTTTCTTTTATTATTTTCCTGCCATTATCTCCGCAGTTTCCTAACTTCGCCTCCACTCTCTTTCTTTTGCGGAATAGTCTTCTCTTTTGCCTTTCTAGCCAGCTCCTCTTTCCTTTTGGCTGTGATTTCGGAGCATATTTTTCTAAAATTCTCAGCGTTTTTTCCTCCAAAGTTGTTAGCATTTCTTCCGTTGTTTTATTCTCGAAAATTGTTCTCCATTCTGTTTGGGCCATGTGCGATCTGATTGCTTCCCAATTTATAGTCTTCGAGTTTAAGTTAAAGGCCCCGAATTTACTTCTTTCCACAATATGTGTATTGTCTTCTAATGCTGCCATCATATTTGTTGATATCTCGATTAAGTTGTGGTCTGAGATAATGGTTGGGGTTATTTTTATATCAGCAATCAAGTTCGTGTTATTCGTGAATACCAGATCCAGGCAGTTATTTTTCTGGTATTTTCTGTTATCTCCTGTGTCAGCATAAACTCGTTTGTGAGAGCCATCAACATTTTTGCTTGTTCTTGATCTTCTATTGTGCCCCCCTTGTCCTGGTGAATATATATATTCCTATTCACCTTTTTGTATTTTATAAATGGGAAGTTAAAGTCTCCGCAGATCATTATATTGGGGGATGGAGGGTTATGGCCTTTATTAGCTTTCTAATGTCATCAATGGCCTCCGAGAATTTTTCGGTTGGGGTGCTTGGAGGTCTATAGATGACTATTACTATCAAGTTTAGTTTTCTATTTTCACTGCTAGGAGTTCCACATAGCTGTTTGATTTACTTATTATCGTCTCTGTCATATGACCTTCCTGTACATATATAGCACAGCCACCTTTCCGTCTCGTCGTTCTATCCGCTCTTAGTAAGTTGAAGCCATCTATATTTATCTCTTTCTTATCAATACAATGTTCGCAGTTTTCACAATTTCCTTGGCAATCTTTAAGATGAGTTTCTGTGAGACATGCGATGTCCGCCCTTGTTTCGTCCATAAATCCTTTCAAGTACGAAACCTTATTGAGTGATTGGTTTGGTCTTATTCCTTGAATATTAGCCAGGACAATTTTTATGTTCTCTGTTTTTCGTTGCCCTTTGTGCATTTCAAGTTCGTTTTCCTTCGATATCGCTTGATTCGTTGCTCTATGATCCTCCGAAAGAGATCCGTTTCCTCCTACTTGTATTGGTAGCTTCTTGCCCGGTAGCGATTTGGCTCGGGGGTTTCCAGCTGTGTCAACTGCATGTGGATGACATTTAGCATTCGTAAGGTGTCTTGAGATGTTGAAAAAATTTTCTTGTTCGCTTATTGTGTTCCTATTGTTGTTCCTATTGTTATTTTTATTCCTATTGTCATTTAAACTTTTTCCTTTGTTCGTTGAGTCCGTCGGGAGATGTTGATAGTAGCATTTATTCACAAATTTGCAGGTTCCGTATTTTGCGTAAGTTCTGCAAATGTCCGGGTGGTAGAATTTACATCCGTCTCCAAATTTACAACGACCATTATTATAGAAGAAATTGCATATTGGGGGATGTTCATATATACATTGTCCTCTTTTAAATCTGCCATTTTCTTTTATATAATACCTGCATATAATTCCTTCCCCATATTTACTCTTGGCTTTTGTTTTTTGCTCCTTATAGGGGGACAGTTTTACTTCGTTTACTTGACTGCCCTCTTGTCTTGTGCTAGTTGTGTTCGTGTCCTTCGTTGCCCTTATGCTGTGTGTTGTCTTTACACTCTTTGTCGTCTGTGTTTTCGGTATATATATATATATATATATATATACACTGCGTGGTCATTGCAGTTAAATGTACATATTCACGATTTGCGAGGGTGCCCTCTCAAGGCATTGGTTTCTGCCCTATGTAGGAGAATTACAACTTCTGACTATCGTGGCTCCGTAGTGTAGTGGTTAGCACGTCTGACCGGCAATCGGAAGATCCTGGGTTCGATTCCCGGGCGGGTGCCTTATTTTTCATTTGTTTGTTATTTCTCTTCCTCGTGTGCAGAACACTCCTCTATACTTACGTCGTTTCTATACGTTAATATACTGCGTGGTCATTGCAGATATATATATATATATATATATATATATATATATATATATAGAAAAGCATAGTTCCTATGTGTCCTGATATTTGCCCCACCCTGTATAATGCATTTGTACACCAGTGGAAGTTTCGACAGACAAAATTTAAAAAATTAATCTCACCACAGCGGTAAATGGTAAATTATTTGGTTTTCTATCGAACAGTTTGCACCACACACGAAACAGTAATGGTGTCATTTTAAGGGTAACATTTAAAAAAAAACGTTTATTTATCGATTTATTTATATCAATTGAGGCCCTACTAGGAAGAAGTGGTTAAGCGACAAAAGTTAAAAATGCCAGAGGTAAAACTTTACAAGACACCCGCATTGCCATCAAACATGTCACAGTAACGAAACATATATCAATCGATAGAGCAGAAAAAAGGGTGCAAGCAGCTACTCGTATGTATCATTTTGAAAATATTAGAAAATAACAAAATTATGACACTGTGAAGATATTACTAGGCCTATCATAGCTTACACCATTTGGATCTTGTCCGTTTCATTACTGTTTCCGATTTTGTTGAAAATAAGATATTTAATGTAGGTCAACTGAATGCCCGGTTAGGTCAACTGTACGCCCTTGATGATTGGTTAGGTTAAATCCCCAAACGGAAAAGATCCGGAATGTGACAGTTTGGAGTTTTCTGTGAGCAGGGGCTCCATCTTATTGGAAAGTATATCTTTCACCACTAATTCGTCGAATATCAGATATAACCTTTGGTTAGCTTCCGCCCGAATTGTTCATTCTGACGAAGGTCAAGCTTTTCACTCCACCTTAGACGTACAGTTTAATGTTGAATCCGAACCACGCCTCACCAGCAGCCCAGCGTCTTAACAACTAGGCCACCCAGGGTACCCATTATCTACCAACCACTTTCTTTATTGTGTAGAAGGATGAACAGCTGGGTTTTGTTGCGCGCCGGCTGCCGTCACCGGGTCTCGAACCCGGGGCCGATGGATTCGTAGTCAGCGACGCTAACCACTACACCACCGAGGCTAGAATGAAAGATATACTTTCCAACAAGATGAAGCCCCTGTTCACAGAGCACGCCAAACTGTCACATTCCTTGAGAACGAAACACCGGATTTTATCGAACCCAATATGTGGCCGGCTAGTAGCCCCGATCTTTCACCACTAGACTATGGTGTTTGGGAAGCCCTGAAGTCCAAAGTTTACATCCCTGGTACCAATATAAGCGACATAGATGAACTACGCGAAAGAATTCTGCTCGGCTGGGAGAAGGTGTCTGAATGATATGCAAACAGGTGTATTGATCAGTGGCGTCCACGTTTGGAGGCCTGCGTTAGGCAGGAAGGGGGACACATCGAGCAACTTCTCAATTAAGACGAGCATGTCGCTCGTCTTAATTGAGAAGTTGCTCGATGTGTCCCCCTTCCTGCCTAACGCAGGCCTCCAAACGTGGACGCCACTGATCAATACACCTGTTTGCATATCATTCAGACACCTTCTCCCAGCCGAGCAGAATTCTTTCGCGTAGTTCATCTATGTCGCTTATATTGGTACCAGGGATGTAAACTTTGGACTTCAGGGCTTCCCAAACACCATAGTCTAGTGGTGAAAGATCGGGGCTACTAGCCGGCCACATATTGGGTTCGATAAAATCCGGTGTTTCGTTCTCAAGGAATGTGACAGTTTGGCGTGCTCTGTGAACAGGGGCTTCATCTTGTTGGAAGCTCTAGTTTCTCTACTTTTTTTAATATGACAGTTTACCTCTTAGGGGTCACTTTTTTTTACCCACCTTGTGTATATATATATATATATATATATATATATATATATATATATATATATGATGAATAAAAGCACGAAAGAAAGGAAACAGAGTGGTGCTCAAGCGCTTTCGTCTAATGACATCCTCAGGAACACTGAAGTAAATAAAGAGTTCAAGACTATATATAGGTTACAAAAAAAAAATATATATATAGTAAATATTGAAATAAAAATTGTGGGAGGAGCATACACATTTGTAAGGAAAACTACCAATTTTAGCACTTTGCCTGAATTCAACACAAATGGATTGTTTACAACCAATTTTATAGATAATGCCTAAATGATATATAGGTCACAAAAAAAATAAAAAATAAAAATAAAGAAATAAAAATAAAAATAAATTTAAAAATAAAAATTGTAAGAGGAGCATACAAATTTATAAGGGAAGAATTACCGAAGGTTTAGCACTCTGCCCTTCTTGTTTAAATCCGTTCTGAACGAATTCAAAACAACGGGATCGAGTTGAAACAGACCTTTGCTCATGTTAAAGTTATTTGTAAGTTGAATTATAGCAAACTCAAGAATATTTCTGTTAACAATGTTGCTAGAATGAAACAAAACTGAAGCATTATTCCAATCAATACAATAGGATAACTCTGACAAATGGACAAAAAGAGCACTGGACGACTGCCCCGTTCTAACGAAATATTGATGCTGTTTTACACGCGTGTGCAAATCCTTTCCCGTCTGACCAATGTAAAAGGAATCACATTGTTTACAACCAATTTTATAGATAATGCCTGAATTATTGGTAGGGCTATTTTTTACTATGATATTTTTCACAATATTGTTATATGAAAATACTACATTAATATCCAAAAGTTTAAGTACATTAGCAATGCCTAAGAAGCCCGGGAAAAATGGAAGTATTAAAACATTTTTTGACAAAGTGCGAGTGGCGAGTGTTATTATTCACACGATAGAAGGTTCGTTTTGCCTTGTTAAGACAAGATTCCATAAACGCAGGTGGGTAGCACAGATCACTTCCAATACCGTTGATTTTTTTCCAATTCGGCATCGATGTATTCCGGACTGGCGATCCTAAGAGCGCGGAGAAACATTAAAGAAAATATGGTCTTCTTAATGGGGGTGTCATGTCCATAGTAAAAGTGTACGTAGGACAAATTGTTTGTTTTTTTCCGATAGATACTAAACTTAAAACCTGGGCTTTCCCTATGTACACGCACATCCAAAAACGGGATTGAGTTGTCTTGTTCCACTTCTAAAGTAAACTTAATGGAGGGGACTTGATCATTTAACTGAAGGAGGAAGTCATCCAGGTCACGATTCATGGGCCAGATACACAAAACTGTTTTGAATTCGTTCAGAACGGATTTAAACAAGAAGGGCAGAGTGCTAAACCTTCGGTAATTCTTCCCTTATAAATTTGTATGCTCCTCTTACAATTTTTATTTTCAATTTATTTTTATTTTTATTTCTTTATTTTTATTTATTTATTTTTTTTTGTGACCTATATATCATTTAGGCATTATCTATAAAATTAGTTGTAAACAATCCATTTGAGCTTGTGTTGAATTCGGGCAAAGTGCTAAAATTGGTAGTTTTCCATACAAATGTGTATGCTCCTCCCACAATTTTTATTTCCATATTTACTACATATATATATATATTTTTTTTTTGTAACCTATATATAGTCTTGAACTCTTTATTTACTTCAGTGTTCCTGAAGATGTCATTAGACGAAAGCGCTTGAGCACAACTCTGTTTCCTTTCCTTCGTGGTTTTATTCATCATAAATATTTTTCACGTGTTACTTTCGTGAAATAATTTTCATATATATATATATATATATATAATATTATATATATATTATATATATGTCGTTTCTATTCATATATATATATATATATATATAATCATGCGGGTTGCTTCTACAGAGCTTCAATTTAATATTTAGGAGAAATCCAATGACAAGGAGAAATGTAAATGCCATGAAAAGTCTTCTTTAATGCGCAACGTTTCGAGCAATAACGCTCATCTTCAGGCTGTTTAATAACAATGTGAAATTAAAATCAATATTGAATGAAACACAAGACAAAGAAAATTTCTATAACCTATTCATAAAGGCAAATTTTAAAGACTGAGAAAAGAGGGTTAAATTCTAAGTTATACAGATTTACATATAAAAATTAAGAAGCTATTTTTAAATACATATAGTAAATGTGAAATTAATACACTGGAAAAATTAACAATAGTACACTGGAATAATGAAACTAACTAACCTTTCACTGCAATTTCCGAGGCTAACTGATTTAAGCAGAGGCAAGACGGGAACCAAGAGATGGCGAGGGCGATTGGGGAAGGGGGGATTATAAGGAATTGGGGAAGGAGGAGAGATTATAACAAATTTAGGGGGACGGCTGATAAGTCAACATTTAGAGTAGGGGACAATGTTTTGATGAAAAGCGATTCCAAAATTCTTAGTGAGTTGGGACAAGTATTACAACCAAGAATTTTAAAATTGTCTAAAGTGACATCAGTTTTACATTTTATGCTGTGTTCCCGAATACTCGAAACTTCTTTAGTTTTTAAAATTTTACCTGTTCGGCCACTTATTCCCATATGCGAATAAAATCTAGCCCTGAGAGAGCGAACAGTGCTGCCAATGTAATTCCCAAGGAGACACCTAGGGCAGGTAAATAAATATACAACACCGCTACGCAACGAGTCAGGGGTTCGATCCTTCGCTGAGAAAAAGCTACCTAAAGACGTTTTATTAATAAATATGATGCGGAAATCAGTATGATAAAAAAATTTCTTTAATAACTTTGTAAATTTAAGCTTAAATTCCTTATTCAAAGGACCCATTTCAGGTACCAAGAAATATTTTATATCCTTCGGCACTGTAATACATGGAAGTTGAGGGCTATAAACATTATTTAAGAAGGATCTAATTAGTTTGTCTACATATTGAACTGGAAAACTATTATTAGTAAAGTATGATCTTAGATTATTAAATTCATCATTAAGTAAGGTAAAACTAGAGGTCAAATTATATCCTCTGAACAGGAGAGTTTTAATACAAGACATCGCTTTTCATCAAAACATTGTCCCCTACTCTAAATGTTGACTTATCAGCCGTCCCCCTAAATTTGTTATAATCTCTCCTCCTTCCCCAATTCCTTATAATCCCCCCTTCCCCAATCGCCCTCGCCATCTCTTGGTTCCCGTCTTGCCTCTGCTTAAATCAGTTAGCCTCGGAAATTGCAGTGAAAGGTTAGTTAGTTTCATTATTCCAGTGTACTATTGTTAATTTTTCCAGTGTATTAATTTCACATTTACTATATGTATTTAAAAATAGCTTCTTAATTTTTATATGTAAATCTGTATAACTTAGAATTTAACCCTCTTTTCTCAGTCTTTAAAATTTGCCTTTATGAATAGGTTATAGAAATTTTCTTTGTCTTGTGTTTCATTCAATATTGATTTTAATTTCACATTGTTATTAAACAGCCTGAAGATGAGCGTTATTGCTCGAAACGTTGCGCATTAAAGAAGACTTTTCATGGCATTTACATTTCTCCTTGTCATTGGATTTCTCCTAAATATTATATATATATATATATATATATATATATATATATATATATATATACAGTATATATAGGGTGGGCGGAAAGTAGCTCCCTATTTTGGATTGGTAAAAAAATACATATATTATCCATTTATTTCAGAAGAAATAATATGAAAAGGTAGGCATACATGGTAGGTTTTCTCTAAAATTCAATGTGGGCTCCAACTCTTTCCACCAGCTTCTGGAGCCGCCCAGGAATGGCGTCCACTGACTTTAGCAGGAACTCCGGCGGGATGGAGGACATGACTTCCCGAATTCGGTCCTCCAGTTCTTCCAATGTCCTCGGTTTGGTGCGGTAGACTTCTTCCTTTACCCACCCCCAAAGAAAGAAGTCGCACGGTTACCGCTGAAAAACGGCAGAATCGGTTCAGTGTAACGGTGTGGTGTGGTATGACCTCAGATCAGGTTGTGGGCCCGTTCCTTCTGCGCAACACCATGAATGCTGAGCGGTACCTTGCTATGTTGCGAAACGAGGTCTGGCCGGTTGTCAGCACATGGGAGAACATCGACGATCTGATATTTATGCAAGATGGCGCCCCTCCGCACTTCGCTCTTGTTGTCCGTGAGTGGCTGGATGCCCACTTCCCTGGGCGTTGGATGGGTCGTCGTGGTCCACATCAATGGCCAGCCAGGAGCCCCGACTTGACACCGTGCGACTTCTTTCTTTGGGGGTGGGTAAAGGAAGAAGTCTACCGCACCAAACCGAGGACATTGGAAGAACTGGAGGACCGAATTCGGGAAGTCATGTCCTCCATCCCGCCGGAGTTCCTGCTAAAGTCAGTGGACGCCATTCCTGGGCGGCTCCAGAAGCTGGTGGAAAGAGTTGGAGCCCACATTGAATTTTAGAGAAAACCTACCATGTATGCCTACCTTTTCATATTATTTCTTCTGAAATAAATGGATAATATACGTATTTTTTTACCAATCCAAAATAGGGAGCTACTTTCCGCCCACCCTGTACTATATATAAGCGTACATAAATGCAATATAATTCTCAAAGAAATTAATGAACTCCTTTCAACATACAGACGACGATAGGCTGGGAGGGAATGAGTATAAGGAGGAACAGTCAACAGAGATTCATAAGTGTGAGTTACGGTTTCAACTACAGTATTTGCACGTTTATATTATAACTGTAATTTAATTTATGAATCGCTGTTCAATTTTCCTGCATTTTCTTAATGGTGAGCATGCGCGCGCACACACACACACACACAAACCGACATACACACAGAATGTAATTAAAACGCGGCTCAAGTTAATTAATAGCTTATTAAAAATACTATAGTTATCCCATTTATTTTAATGTTAATAGAATCGAAAATGTTTGGGTAACTATGTTATTTATATTAAAACGCGTTCCCCGCCTTTCAAGTACTTTTAAGGAATGATGTAATGTAGCAAAATACGTAAGATTTTTCGGGTCAAAGTCTTTTAATCTGATCTTAATTGAGATCTTCATAAGACACGTCGACAAAATAAAGAAGAGCGATAAACGCATCATCATCTCCTTAATAGAAAAACCGGAGGACGCTCTCAGATCTCTTTGTCATTAGAGCACAAAAGATAATCCAAAGTTCTTGTGTTTGTGTGTGTGTGTTCTGTTTTGATGGGTCGTTGAGAAGGAAAACAAATGTATTACAGGGCTATTCAAAGTTATTCACCTGATTTCAAATGAGAATATTTTTTAATGTTACAAATACAGAGTGATTTGTGATACATCAACCAAAAGAAAAACTGTCCAAATTTTGTCTCTCACCTCATAAATGCTCTATGTGACTTCCTCTAGTTACACGAGCAACGTCGACACGATAGTCGAATTCCTCCCATACTCGCTCCAGCATGTCCGTTGTCACTGACTCTACGGCAGTAACAATGCGAGTTCGGAGCTCATCCAAAGATGTGGGCAACGGTGGCACGTACACAGTATCCTTAACGTACCCCCAAAGGAAGAAGTCGCACGGTGTAAGATCCGGCGACCTAGGGGGCCAGCTGTGGAGCTGTGACTACCGATTTACAGCTCGAAAACTGCAACACACAAAACGCCTTCTGCTGTGCGGACGCCATTTTCACACTGACTGTTTGTTGCTAGGCTAGGCCACGGCGTGACTTTGGAGCCCTCTCGCGGTGATCTTCTAAAATTTGGAGATTTCCTCTTTCATGTGGTGTATTCCCAGTTGATGCACGGTTGATAGGTACGGAAGTATTCTCAGTTGAAATCGGATGAATCAATTTGAATAGCCCTGTATTATAATGAGGTTTGTGATATTCGTTGTTGGATGCTTAGATGATTAACGGTTTGGTTGTTTGGTTAGATTCCTTTGAACAGCGATTGGGTGAATGTGTTTGAAAGAGTGGAATAAAATGTTTTCAGGAACAACTCAGGCATGAATTTACGCGATTGAAGTGATCAAAAAACGGGCATCCTCTTTTCACTTTGCAATTAGTTAAGTTTTGGCTTGAAATGAATCATAGAAAACGCTGCAAAGGACTTCTTCAACCCCATTTGAATGCGTTTATGCGTAATGTCTTCTCTAAAAGAAAAGCGAAATTTCCAATCGGTGAAAACAATGGATTTAATTAAAGATCACGAGAATATGTGAAGCAAAATCCATGTTTTCAAATAGAGAGAGATCAGACGTGAAGGGAAGAGAAAAAATTAAGTTATATCTCATTTTCTCATCTCCATGAAAAGGAAAATATCAGCTCATACGTCTCTCTTTCAGAGCACTTTACTACCTGAAAACTGGTACGAAACCCTTTAGATGGCGCGAAGGAACGCTTTGGGATGATATTTCACCAATATAATTTTTAATTTTATTTTTCCGAGAAAATGGCATCTCCCACCCCGTAACATTTTTCTTAATGATTTTTTTTTATGCAGGAAGGAGGGGCCAAGGGCGAATGCCCGCTAAAAAGCCTTCCCCGAAGAGGAAGCAGAGAGCCAGAATGAAGGTCCAACTTTCCGAGATGCCCGAACCCTCTGCGTTTGAAAGACAGAGAGGTGGAAAGATAGACTGAGGAAGATTGTGTCAGTGTTGGCCGACTGAGAAGATGAAAGATTAAAAATACCGATTAACCCTCGCGTAAGAGAGAGTTGGACAGAAAAGGAATGAGAATGTGTAGAAAGTCTGGTACGGCGTTCTCCACTTAAAGGAGGAGGAGGAGGCACGCAGTTAGAGTGTTCAGAAGAGCAGTGTCCGTTATAATAGCGATAGTAAAGGGAGAGTGAGGCAACATTGCGGCGAAGAGAGAGAGAGATTGAAGAAAGTGAGTAAGAGGCAGGGAATTGATGAGAAGAAAAATCTTTGGGTTGAGCCACCCCCCAACACGTGAGAAGCGTACTCCATGCAGGGGCGGACAAGACCCCTATACAGACACAGCAGACGAGTTGGGGTGAAGATACTGTGGAGCCGCCGGTACAACACACCTAACCTCTTAGAAGCTGTTTTGGAAAGAGAGTATATGTGATCTTTCCGGGAAAGATCACGAGAAAAAGAAACGCCAAGAATGTTAAGAGAAGAGGAAGGATTGAGTTGTGTAATTATTGAAAGTAAGGGGATAGTCGTGTGGAAGATTGTGACGAGTAGACAAATGGAGGAACTGAGTTTTTGAGGCACTGAAAGCCACAAGGTTTTCTCTGTCCCAATTAGAGATAGTAGAAAGATCAGAGATCGGGTGTATCATAGCTGTTCTTCACGAAGCAAGGAGTAACTGTCGAGAGGGACATTTTGTGGAGCGGGTGGAGAAGTGAAGAGTGGAATCATCGACATAGGAGTGAATAGGACAGGAAGTGCGACTTAATAGCTCATTGATAAATAGAAGGAAAAGAGTGGGTGACAGGACAGAACTCTGAGAAACGCCACTGTTAATAGTTTTAGAAGAAGAACAGTGGCCATCTACAACCGTGGCTATAGATTGGCTAGAAAGGAAGTTAGAGATAAAGGCACAGATAGAAAGATAGAAATCGAAGGAGGGCAGTTTCGAAATTAAAGGTCTGTGCTAGAATCTATCAAAAGCTTTTGATATGTCTAGCGCAAAACAAAAGTTTCACCGAAATCCCGAAAGGAGGATGACCAAGAGTCAGATATATGCAAGAAGATCGCCAGTAGAGCCTCCCTTGTGGAACCCATATTGACGATCTGAAAGAAGATTGTGAGAAGAGATTTGTTTAAGAATCTTCCTATTAAGGATAGATTCAAAAACTTTAGAACGGTAAGAAATCAAAGCAATTTGACGATAGTTGGAGGGTTGAGAGCGGTCACCCTTCTTTGGGACAGGCTGAATGAAAGCGAACTTCCAGCAGGAAGGAAAAGTACCAGATGAGAGACAAAGACGAAAGAGTTTGCCTAGGCAGGGTGTCAGCACAGAAGCACAGTTCTTAAGAACAACAGGAGAGGCACCATCAGGACCGTACGCCTTCATAGAGTTGAACCAGATAGGGCAGAATAAACATCTTTGGAAGAGATTCTAATTTCAGACATAATAAAGTCAGAGGGAGGAGGAGATGGAGGAATAGCATCGGTATCATCCAGGGTTGAGTTGGAGTTCCAATAGAATATGGAATGTGCGCCTCCATGCCCGAGAGAATCACCTCCCTGATGTGTTTAGCGCACTCGGAGGGGGCCATAGCCACGGAAACAATAATCATTCCATGGGAAATCACAGAAGTACTGGCCTAAGGCCCTCCCAATCCGCGGCGCCAAAGTGCCAAAGGAGTCTCCTCTTGGGAGGACCCAAAGGTCGAACTAGAGCAATAGGATAGGAAACAGATATAAGATTGTGGTCGGAGGAGTCCAACGGAGAAAAAAAGTTTGGCTGAGTAAGAAGAAGGACGAGAAGTGAGAAATAATTTCAAAATGTTGAGACTATCTCCAAGGTGATCTGGAATACGAGTAGGGTACTGTATATGAGTGTACAATCTACTCTAGGTCATTCAGGATAGAGAAGTTCTAAACTAGTTCACCAGGCATGTCAGTGAAATGGGAGGAAAGCCAAAGGTGGTGGTGGTGAACATTGAAATTTCCGAAAACTGATATTTCAGCAAAAGGAGAGTGAGACGTATTCCACTTTAGAAGTGAGGTAGTCAAAGAGTTTTGGATAGTCAGTAGAATTAGGAAAAATGTAATTTGATTTAGTTTGAGAATGGCAGTAAGCCGTATCCAGAGTACAATTCGGAGGATTCAAGTTCGGGAATACGAGAGCAAGTTAGGTCATTGCGTACATTTACAAAACATCCACCTTTGGAATGAAATTGAGTCTAGAGAAAGTAACAGTCGTTCAACAGATTGAAAATCTGAGGAAAGGCCACGAATGTTGCGGAAGTTTATGAAAAGTGAATCAGGCAGAGGCGCAGAACATCTCGAATTGGCAGTAGCAGAATCAGCCCAGCTGCCCGGGTCTCCGTTTCCGGTATCGGCAGCGGGGGTAGCCAGAAGTGGGGACATTTATGGTCCCATCCTCAGGAGAGTCCGAGGCTCTTGAGGTCGAAGCCATTTTGTTTTTTTAATTTTGAAAAGACTGTGTAGCATGTAAGATGCATGCATGTCAAGTGAGGAATAGTGAGAGAAGTGTGTGTTTGAGAACATGCTGGACTGCTTACAGGGTAGATGAGACATGGAAAAAGATCCGCTAAGGACAGTGACAGGAGAAACGGGAACTCCAGCACTCCCTGTTTCCTGCCTAATGTCTTCCCCGGAGTACTTCCGGAGTATATATATATATATATATATATATATATATATTGAATTAACATTTGTGGGAAAAACATTGTTTCTTTTATTTGATACGTTTGATAGTAAATCTGCAGTTTCTTCTTTATTCATAAAAAAGAAAAAAGGTTAATTGGCAACCTTTGCTTGGGTAGAGATACCAAAGAGTAAATAATTAAATTCCTTGTTTTCTTCTCGAAGATTTTCCACTCGAATGCTCTCTTTGAGGCGACCTGAAAATTGCATAAGGTTATTACATACTCTTTATTGTTTACTTTCTGTTACGGAATGTGTGATATATATATATATATATATATATATACAAGGGCGGATCTAGAGGAGGGGTCGGCGACGTCTAGACCCCGCCTCAATTTCTTGCAAGTGCCTTTTTTTCAAGTGCAAGTACTCTATTTTAATGATGTGTATGCCTCTGAAAACAAATTTTGTTTTTGTAAATTGATCATGGTTATTTTATTCAAATTCTATTTTGAGTCTTTATCCGTATACAATGTATCATACTTCCAAATTTGTAGTTGTAATGGTTTTCATAGGTGCCCTTAGTACTGGTTCAGCCATATCACTATTTTTATCTTCATCTTGTTCTGATAGTTATTTTATTTGGCAAGACATTTGTAATTGTTTGAAAGTTTTTTGTGATAACTGTTGTACCCAAATTAGATTTTTATTTTTATCATATTTGAATGAGACTGATCTCATAAAAAAACACAATTGATTTTACACTCGCTCATTTGTGGTCTGTTTTAAGAAACAATTTTAGTGCTGTGTCCTTTTTTCTTTGGACCTCCCCTTACTGAAATGCTTAGATCCACCCTTATATATAATATATCCTCAGGAACACTGAAGTAAAAGGAGAGTTCAAGACAATATATAGGTTACAAAAATATATTTACAGTATATGTATATAGTAAGTATAGAAATAAAATTGTGGAAGAGCAAATACATTTGTACGAAAAA
This sequence comes from Bathynomus jamesi, assembly GCA_023014485.1. Lineage (NCBI taxonomy): Eukaryota > Metazoa > Arthropoda > Malacostraca > Isopoda > Cirolanidae > Bathynomus > Bathynomus jamesi. The sequence continues at coordinate 87,162 of JAJOZX010003810.1, forward strand.
CTGACAATTTTAGCACTTTGCCTGAAATTCAACATAAATTCAATTGGCTTGTTTACAACCAATTTTTTGTAGTTATTGTCTGAATGATACATAGGTCACAAAAGAATAAAGAATTGAAAATAAATATAAATTGGAAGCGAAAATAGATAAAAAAATTACAAACTGATACCTAAATGATATATAAGGTCACAACCGAAATACATAAAGAAATACACCTGCGGATAAAAACCATAAGCGGAGCATACAAATTCAAGTTCAATTGGAAGGTTTACAATCAATTTAATAGATGATGCCAAAATGATATATATGTCACAAAGAAATAAAATAAAGAAATAAACCTATAAAAATAAATTGAAACATAAATTGTAAGAGAAGCACACAAATTTATAAGGAAAAAATTTTACCAAAGGTTTTTATAGTTATTGTCTGAATCATACATAGGTCACAAAAGAATAAAAAAGTACAAATAAATATGAACTGGAAAACAAAATGATGCGTAAATGATATATAAAGAACTAAGAATATATACGACATATATAGGATATATATACGACATAGTATATAAGCCATATATAATATATAATATATATATATATATATATATATATATATATATATATATATAATATATATATATATATTATATATATATATATATATATATAAGGGAAAAAATTACCAAAGATTTTTATAGTTATTGTCTGAATGACACATACGTCACAAAAGAATAAAGAAATAAAAATAAATATAAATTGTAAAAAAATTACAACTGCTGCCTCAATGATATATAAAAAAAAAAATATATACATATAAGAAATACATACATGTACACATAAACTTGGTACACTTGTAAACTGAACCCTACTGATGAATATATAAAAGTCCCAACAAATCCAAGTTGTGCTCCAGCCGCCATCTTGGAAAATGGCGGCCGAATTTCGGTTTTTTGGAAATAACTTCAGACCCGTAAAAGATACGAAAATTTACCAAGAGAGCAAAATCATTCTACATAAAAAGGCAAACATTTTCTTCTCCTAACTTTGTTTTGTACGATGAAAAATAAAAAAGTTACGCAAAATACAAAATTCCTTTATTCTATGAATCAGTGCAGACATGACGTTCAAACTTGGTTAATGGGTAGAAATTCGAATATTTTGTTGCAATTTATTATTTCAGAACCATGACAGTTTGTTTTTTATAGGTAGTTTGGTAAAAAAGTAAAGCACAACAGAAAGAGCTAGAGAAAAATACTGTAATGTAATTTTTTTGATGACGGGTAGGAGCTAAGTTATTGGTTTGGAGTAACATTATTTAAAACAGTTATTTTATTCCTTCATTAGACATCTAAGTATTGAAAATGGAAATAATTATGAATGCTATTCTCAATACATACATTACTAATATATTTTATGTAAAATATAACATGCATTTTTCCTTATCTTGTATACTGAAGAAAAATGTAACATTGGAAGAATTTTCATGTTGATGATGACCATGATGTTCAGACAGGTTTTATGGATTGAACATAAAAAACATCTTATTGAATGGTCACAGTAATCCTTAGACACTTGGGAACATCACTATAGCTAACTAATATCTGTTTACCTAAAATGAAAATGTAGTAATCTAAGTCTTGGAGTGCAACGCAGTAATACAGTATATAGCTTTAACACTAAGGCACTGTGTGACATCTCTAATGTTGAATAAAGTCATCTAACATGAGCTAGGAAATAAAATGTAATTGTGTCTCCCTGTTTTAAGTATAATTTTCTAATTACTACGCAAAAATAAGCTAGATTGTACATTTATTGCATTATGTGTAGTGTCATATTGCAACACACTCAGTTATCAGTTGTCTAGTAGCGTTTCAACATAAGAGTTCTCGCAGGTAGTTCCTTCACATCCTCCACATCCTCCACACATCGCTGAGCACAGCAAACCAAACTGTTTGCACTTGCATCTCTTGGTGCATCCTAGCTTGCAGTTACATGAAATGAGGTTAAGAAGTTGTGATGGAGCGGCTTCCTTGGTAGTAGGGACAGGCCTCAGTGATTTCCCTGTCATGGACCATCCCCACTCTGTTGGCTCCAGGCAGTTTCCTAACCATTCTTGGACCTGCAAGTACACTCTGTATGAGTGTTGCTCTGCTGCTGCACTGGTCGGAGGTAGGGATGCTAGTTGAAAAGATGTATCTAACTTCTTTTTTGCTACTATGCGATTATACATGAAGTATCTTAGCTCATCCAAGGACTTTGATTTTGATCCGTACATTTTTAAGAGGAACTTTTCCCAGCAGCTTTGATATCTTCTCTACTGGCATTCTTTTGGTTAAATATTTTCATTTCTTCTCTCATTTCTGTATGGTTCTGTAGAAGTTGGAGACCTCTAACTTTTCCTTTTTCATACAAAGCTGATGTGGTATCGCATCCAGTCATGGCGTGAGCAGATAACAAAACTTCACAAGCTTTCCCCATGTTTTTTTTCTCACTTTGGATGCTGAAAATACGGGGTGTGCTGTTTGATTTCCCTGGTTTGAGAAACCAAATTTCAAAGTCTTCATGGGCTAGAGCAGTTAGAAGCACTAGAAGATCCGTATCCTGGCCAACAACTACTGTTTGATTTTTGTGTTTAGCTTGATCTAGAGCAGCCTTAACAATAACAGTATCTGCATCACTCTCCGCCTGAACAACAGAATAACCTTTGATCTTCATACTAGACACAAGAGATGCAATCAGGGCCCGTTTGTTGTTTCTGTTAGCAAGAAAATCTGATTGTGGTATAGTGGTTGGTGTATTCTCATTAAATATGATATCTCTAGAAGTTCTTTTTGCTGCTCGTCGCTCTTGCTCGGCTGTCTTAGTGGTTTCTCTGTCAGGATAACCATCAAACACCACTGTACAGTTTTTACCGTAATTGCTCTCTACAGAGGTTGTATACAAGTCAAACAGCTGACCAAATGTAGCGGGTTTTGGCCAAACAACGCAATGAAGAAGGTTTCCTCCATCTAAAATGTAGTGAGGATTGGCTGGTAAAGCTAACATCTCGTTGTGCGACTGAAAAGCATTGATCAGAGAAGACTTTGTTACTGACAAGGCAGAAACAGCAATGTCCTGTTGCCAGTTTGAAAAAATTTATTAAAAAAATTTATTTTAAAAATTTAAAGAAAAAATTAATTAGTTATTTAAAATATAAAAGACAATAGAAAATTTTATACTAAGTATATTTTAGACGTTAAAAACTAGAATATTTAATTACATTTAATTCTAAGATACAAAATATACATTTACAAGTTATTTTAATTTACGAAGGCAAATTTTATTAATAAAGTTTTCTTATTTTAACATATTTTTTTTCTTATCTGTAGATTTGTTTAAACACACATCAAGCACTTCATCTTGACTCATCAATAGCGTCCATTACCTGAAAAGAAAAGAAAAATATTAGTTCGTCTGTCATTCACTTTGAACTATTACTTCGGTATATTAACTCATAACCTCCGATTGAGTGAATAAATGTTACAGATGAATCCGTAGATATAATCATAATTAAAAGTATTTATTAGAAGTAGAATATAGGAAATTAGGGACAGAGTTGCCCATATCTGCTAGAAACAAGAAAATGTATTGGTATAAATATTTAGAAAACCAGGTACTGTCACAATTTATATTTCTACTAGCTCGTTCCTGTGAAATATTTTTTCACAAAATCACCCATACAAAGTAAGAGAGGTTTCTGAAAATAGGCAGTCATAACAAAACATTCGCTTTTTTTACCTACAAACCCAGTTTGAACGTCGTGTCCGCATTGATTCATACAGGGTGGGGCACGGGAATCAAGTGTTTTTTGAATAGCTAGTAATCGGCCATTAGGAATGGGAGGGGCGTGCGGTAGGTAGCATTCCATTCCTGGGTTCATAGCATTTAACTTTAACTAACACTCACCTTTATCTTTCAGGTGCCATCATGGAGCAGTGGACGTTAGAACACCGCATGTTCGCGTATGATCATTTTGTTAGGAGTGGCGAGTCAGTGACAGCAGTTCAGCGTGCGTTTCGCCGCAGATTCAACATTCATCGAAATGACTCTGTTCCCGCTCGTGACACAATCTTACGTTGGGTTAACAATCTTCGAACAGGAGGCTCAATAATGAAAACAAAACCGAAGGGGCCGCAACGCACTGTGCGTACTCCAGAGAACGTTGAAAGGGTCAGACAAGCGATGTTGCAAAGCCCAGGCCGCTCTGCTCGGAGACATTCAGCTGCACTCGGAATCAGCAATCGTACTGTTAGACGGATTTTGCATGAAGAATTACATTTTCACCCATACAAGTTAGCGATGGTGCAGGAATTGAATGTAAACGATTGCCCCCAACGACTGAATTTTGCACAGGAAATGCTTGCACTTTATGAGCAGAATGAAAACATGATGGTGGTAATGAGTGATGAAGCCCATTTCCACCTTAATGGGGCCGTCAACAATCAAAACTGTCGGTATTGGGCTGCTGAAAATCCGCGACAACTCCATGAAAAACCGCTGCATAGCCCTAAGGTTACAGTTTGGTGCGCGGTGGGAAAGTTTGGCGTCATCGGTCCCTATTTCTTCGAACAAAATGGGGTTACCGTTACCATAACATCTGGGCGTTACATTGAGATGGTGAACACCTTTTTCATCCCTGAGTTACGAAGAAGGCGTATTGCTCGTCGACATTTGTGGTTTCAGCAAGATGGGGCCACGCCACACACCGCCAGAGCGTCAATGGCTGTTCTTCGCCCCCTGTTTCCCAACCATCTCATTTCGAGATTTGGTGACATTGCATGGCCCCCTCGGTCCCCTGACTTGTCCACATGTGACTTCTTTCTATGGGGGTACCTCAAGTCACGTGTCTACGAGGACAAGCCCCGTACATTAGATGCATTGAAGGAAGCGATCCGTCAACAAATCATCCAAATCAACAGAGACCTGCTGGGAAGAGTGGAGGCCAATTTTCGTAAACGCCTTCAACAATGCGTCGACGGCCAAGGACATCATATGCCAGATATAATTTTCGGTACATGATTATTATGACATGAAATGCTATGTTCTTACGAATGTTGTTCTACCAATATATTTTCTTTACAAAAATAAATATCATTTTCCTGATTATTCCAAAAACACTTGGTTCCCGTGCCCCACCCTGTAGAATGAAAAATCTTTGGTTTTGCATAACTTTTTTATTTTTCATCGTACAAAACAAAGTTGGGAACAAACAATGTTTGTCTTTTTATGTAGAATGATATTGCTCTCTTGGTAAATTTTCGTATCTTTTACGGTTCTAAAGTTATTTCCAAAAAACCGAAATTCGGCCGCCATTTTCCAAGATGGCGGCTGGAACACAACTTGGATTTGTTGGGACTTTTAATATATTCATCAGTAGGGTTCAGTTTACAAGTGTACCAAGTTTCGACTTCCTGCTAATTTGTTAGGTCGATTTTCCTAAAATTCCTCTACTATTTATGGTCTTATTAAAACCCACAAACCTGGCAACCCTATGCACCCTATTATTAGCTCGGTGGGCTCTATTACCTATAAACTCTCCAAATGGCTTGTCAATGTCTTGTCCCCCATTCTTGGAACTATCTCTGATTCACATGTAAAAAATTCCATGGATCTTACTGAAAAAATGAATAATGTTCGCACTGATACCAACGATAGATTGATTAGTTTTGACGTTTGTTCATTGTTCACAAAAGTGCCGATTGACGATATGCTTGATTTTCTCGCCCGAGAATTACATAAATATGATCTGCACTACCTGCACACATTGTTTTGGAACTTATTAAGCTTTGTATCAAGGATTGTAAATTCACTTTCAATGGCGAGCATTATCAACAAGTTTTTGGGATGGCCATGGGCAATCCTTTGTCGCCCCTCCTCTCCAATATTTATATGGAGTTTTTGAAATTACTTACATTCCGAGAATCCTGGGGGTTGGCATCCCATGGTTGCGGTACGTCGACGATATTTTGTGTATCTGGCCTATGAATCGTGACCTGGATGACTTCCTCCTGCAGTTAAATGATCAAGCCCCCTCCATTAAGTTTACTTCAGAAGTGGAACAAGACAACTCAATCCCGTTTATGGATGTGCGTGTATATAGGGAAAGCCCAGGTTTTAAGTTTAGTATCTATCGGGAAAAAAAAAAACAATTTGTCCTACGTATACTTTTGCTCTGGACATGACATCACTATTAAGAAGGTCATATTTTCCTCAATGTTTCTCCGTGCTCTTAGGATCGCCAGTCCGGAATACATCGATGCCAAATTGGAAAATATCAACGGTATTGGAAGTGATCTGTGTTACCCATCTGCATTCATGGAAAACAGCATCAATATTCCGTTAGAACGGGTCAGTTGTCCAGTGCCCTTTTTGTCCATATGTCAGAGTTATCCCATTGTATTGATTGGAATAATGCTTCAGTTTTGTTTCACTCTAGCAACATTGTTAATAGAAATATTCTTGAGTCTGCTATAATTCAACTTACAAATAACTTTAACATGAGTAAAGGTCTGTTTCAACTCGATCCCGTTGCTCTGAATTCCTTCAGAATGGATTTAAACAAGAAGGGCAGGCTGCTAAACTTTTGGTAAAAAAAATTTTTGTTCTCTCTTTTTCCTTATAAATTTGTATGCTTTTCTTACAATTTTATTTTTCAATTTATTGTTGTATGCGTATTATATATATATATATATATATATATATATATATATATATAAATGTGTGTGTGTGTGTGTGTACATGTATTTTTTTTTTTTTGAGGCATCAGTTGTAATTTTTTTCCAATTTATATTTATTTTTATTTCTTTATTCTTTTGTGACCTATGTATCATTCAGACAATAACTACAAAAAATTGGTTGTAAACAAGCCATTTGAATTTATGTTGAATTTCGGGCAAAGTGCTAAAATTGTCAGTTTTCCGTACAAATGTATTTGCTCTTCCCACAATTTTATTTCTATACTTACTATATATAGGTACTTATACTGTACATATATTTTTGTAACCTATATATTGTCTTGAACTCTCCTTTTACTTCAGTGTTCCTGAGGATGTCATTAGACGAAAGCGCTTGGGCACCACTTTGTGTTTCTTTTCCCTTCGTGGTTTTATTCATATATATATATATATATATATATATATATATATAATATATATACAAACAAGCAACCTTAGATTGATTTTAATAGGGAGCCTGATGTAAAACATGGGGTGCAGACGAGGTTTAGTCCCTGCGTCGCTGGGCCACGTCCTCAGCACGTCTCCTATCACTACCACTACTCCATCCAGGAAACAAAAAATTCCTTTCTAGTGCAGCTTTTGAACGTATCTCGTTTCATCACATGCTTTTTCAGAAAGTGGTGCCCAGCTACCATGGCAACCATACAGTACAGACATTTTGAAAGAAAATATTTATTTGCGACATTTGTTGCTTTTAAGTTAAAAAAATGGCTACTCCTAGTACTAGTACTACTACTACTACTAATAATAATAATAATAATAAACATGGTAACTCAGCGTCATTCTGGAGAATTTAAACAAATGAAATTGTTGCGTGTCTCGTTCAGAGAGGAGGAAATGACTTTTTGAAACGAAGGTATGACATAAAATGAGGCTTAACCCTCTTACTGGTGAGAATTGAATGGTATTCTCGAAGGGCGTCTGTGATAACCCTCCAAGACTTGTTCCTTTCCGTCGTCGTGTCTTCCACCAACTGAGACCACCTTCTGCCGTCCTCCTCCTGCAGGAGCGGAGACGTGCCCTTCAGACGGATACCACAAAAATTCATTTCCAATTCTCGTAGTCTGTCTTCGTGTTCTACTCTGCCCCTGATTTTGGGCACCGAATTAAGATCATTATATAACCACGTACCCGCATGTCAAAATACAATATATATATATATATATATATATATATATATATATATATATATATATATATATATATATATATATATATATATATATATGTTTTGAGCCCTACTGTACATATAAACGCTCTGGTTTTTTAACTTAACCTAATCTAACTTAAATAAATCTGAGAAAAATTAGCTTAATTTCGACTGTTCTCTAACTTAATTTAAATTATTGCGGTTAAATTTAACCAATTCTCACCTTATTTAAATTAACACTACCCGTTATTTAACCTAACGTAACCCGTTAACTTAACAACTGAGGGAATAGTTTCAAAATTTCAAATGGTGTTCTGAGTTCACGATCTGTCTTTGGTCTGTCTACTGTGATAGTATGTGTATATATAAGTTAAAAGTTCATTGTTTTCCCAATTATAGAGAGAGGAAGAGACAGAGAGATGATAGTGAGAGAGAGAGAGAGAAAGTAATAGGTTTGTAATTACCTTTCTTTGCAAAACTTGACCAATGTGTGAAGAACTTCTTGGTTTGCAAAAATCTTTTCGCCAACTTCTGCAGCAGAAAAAAATAATTACTTTTTTGAAAGAAAATCTTTGCATGTAACACCTTTAAACCTTTCTGTAAATACACATAATAAATTTATCTCAATTTGTATACATTCGAGAGACGCGAAACGAATATTTTTTTATGGGTTCCGGATTCGATATCCGGAAAATGCGTTTCAAATATAAATATTCTTATCTTTATTCAAATCCAGAAAATATCATACTTTTAAGATCCGATTAAAGTCATGCTCTGGAGGACCCGATATCTTTAGGTCCGTTCCATTCCTATGTCCTCAAGTTTCTTCAATAAAAGTATATACTGTATATGTGTGTGTATATATGTGTGTGATCTTGTGCTAAAAATCGATATTTTTCCTTACAAATCTGTATGCCTCTCTGATAATCCTTTAATTTTTAATTTTTATTTTTACTTCTCCGTTTATTATATATATATATATATATATATATATATATATATATATATATATATATATATATATATTACTTTACTTTTGTTTACTTTTGTTGAGTTTGAACGACGGTTCAGGATCGACCTGCGGTCGACCCCTCTGCAGCATCCCGCCTCATTTGCGGGACTTGGTGAAGGAGGGAATTGCTCTCTGATCGCCTCCTGCCCTCGTAGCCAGCCACGCATGGCTGGTCAGGGACTTTGCACAAGAATCTGTCCAGCTGGTTCTTGAAGTTATTCAGGTTGGTGTGCTGGAGATTCCTCATTTCTTTTGGAAGGACATTGAAAAGCTTTGGGCCCCGTATTCTGAGGGTATTTTCCATCCTCGTTTTCATGGCTCCTTGTCCCACCGCAGCTGGGACCGTACAAAATCTGCCTCTTCTCTCATTCCAGTTTGTTTCTATTTCATTTCTTAGGTTAGGGACAGAGCCCTCAAGTATGTTCCATATGTATATTATTGTGTACCGCTCTCGCCTTCTTTCAAGAGAGTAGAGTTCCAGGGATTGTAGTCGAGACCAGTAGTCTTCACCTTCCGTTTCCTCTATCTTAGACGTAAAAGTCCTTTGTATAGCTTCAATGCTCGCAATGTCTCTTTTTCTGTGTGGGCTTGTGAGTACTGAGCAATACTCAATTATTGGTAGGACTAGACTCTTCCATAATTTGAGCATGATGTTTGCTTTTCTGCTGCGGAAGCTCCTCCAGATGATTCCCATTATTTTTCTAGCCGTTGTGATTTTGATTTTATAGTGCTCTCTGAATTCTGCATCCGACGACATATATATATATATATATATATATATATATATATATATATATATGTGTGTGTGTGTGTGTGTAGATATGTATGTGTATATATTATATATATATGTGTATATATATATGTATGTATGTATGTATGTATGTATGTATGTTATTTATTTATTTTTTTTTCTTTCTGTAACCTATATATAGGCTGTAACCCTTTTATGTACTTCAGTGTTCCTGAGGATGTCATTAGACGAAAGCGCTTGAGCGCCATTTTGTGTTTCCTTTCCTTCGTGGTTTTATTCATCATATATATATATACAGGGTGGGCGGAAAGTAGCTCCCTAATTTAAATTACATATAAATTATGTATAAATTGTGATTGTATTGTTATATTGTTATGGTGTGTTCTCTAACGTGGTACAATTGTAACGGTAATCTTTTTTTCTCTAAAGTGTTCTCTTTGTGTTCTCTAAAGTGGTACAATTGTAACGTTCATTTTTTTTTTTTTTCATTTCAGATTGAAGGGTAACATGGCTGAGCGTTTAACACTGCAGGAGCGTGCCCAGTTGGCGGCACGGTACGAAGTTTGGCAATCTGTCGTTCGAGTTCAAAGATGGTGGCGGGCCATTCACGGACCACGTGCCCAAGTGGACCCGAAAACAATCAAGAACTGCCACTCGAAGCTCATGACCACGGGGTCTGTGGCAGATGTTCGAAGATGTGGTCGCCCTTCGACATCCAGGGCCCAGGAGACGGTGCAGGCAGTTCAGGAAATGTTCGCACGGAGTCCACGAAAGTCAACTCGCCAGGCAGCTCGGGAAAGTGGACTCTCCCGCTACTCAGTGCGAACTGTGCTGAAGAAGGAGCTGAACTGGTGTGCGTGGAAGCCGCATTACTGCCAATCTCTCTCGGATGAGGACTGCGACATTCGCATGGAGTTCGGGGAAATCATGCTGGCTTGGCATGAAGACTGGCCCCATCTCTTCCGCAACATCCTCTGGAGCGACGAGGCGGTGTTCCACGTCGGAGGCTTTGTCAACCGCCACAATTGCCACTACTGGGCAGGAGAGGATCCCATGGTTACCGCTGAAAAACGGCAGAATCGGTTCAGTGTAACGGTGTGGTGTGGTATGACCTCAGATCAGGTTGTGGGCCCGTTCCTTCTGCGCAACACCATGAATGCTGAGCGGTACCTTGCTATGTTGCGAAACGAGGTCTGGCCGGTTGTCAGCACATGGGAAACATCGACGATCTGATATTTATGCAAGATGGCGCCCCTCCGCACTTCGCTCTTGTTGTCCGTGAGTGGCTGGATGCCCACTTCCCTGGGCGTTGGATGGGTCGTCGTGGTCCACATCAATGGCCAGCCAGGAGCCCCGACTTGACACCGTGCGACTTCTTTCTTTGGGGGTGGGTAAAGGAAGAAGTCTACCGCACCAAACCGAGGACATTGGAAGAAGTGGAGGACCGAATTCGGGAAGTCATGTCCTCCATCCCGCCGGAGTTCCTGCTAAAGTCAGTGGACGCCATTCCTGGGCGGCTCCAGAAGCTGGTGGAAAGAGTTGGAGCCCACATTGAATTTTAGAGAAAACCTACCATGTATGCCTACCTTTTCATATTATTTCTTCTGAAATAAATGGATAATATACGTATTTTTTTACCAATCCAAAATAGGGAGCTACTTTCAGCCCACCCTGTATATATATATATATATATATATATATATATATATATATATATATATATATATATATATATATATAATCTACAATATTTAACTAATAATATTACATAAAAATATCTTCAATTTTTCTAGCGACATTCGGCATTACTTTCTTAGTCTTTCAGAGCCACAAGCTTTACCCGTGACCGTGAAATAACAAAAATACGAACAACAAAAGTTTGATCTTATAGACATACGAACGAACAAAAAAAAGGTTGATCTTATAGACATACGAACGAACAAAAGGTTGATCCTATACACAAATTATTACACATACTAAATGCAAAAAACTTCACTTTTTTCTACGTGAAGGTCAAAATATGAAAATAAAAACCCACTCTAATAGACAGAGTTTATTTCCACAACAGTTTCGACGCCCACTGGCATCCTCCTCGGGTGGATACAGGAAAACGAATGAACTAAAACAAGAGGGAAAAACAGTCCAGGGACCGACCGTTAAGAAATTCGCACCTAGGTTAGATCCCATTCTCCCGACACCGGAAGGGCATTTTCATTAAGTACATTCGCACAAATTTAAAACTATCTTCCTGTTCTAAACGTACAGATTCTATTTTTATTTTATTTTTTTTTGACATAATTATTACATTTATTATTAAATTTATTACATTTAATATTGCATAATTATTTATTACAGAAATTATAAATTTATTATTACATTGGTTATTACATTGTTGTTTATTATACAGAACTTATAAACCGAAAAACGAATGAAAAAGGCGATTAGGAAACAATCCAGAGACCATTGAGAAATTCGCACCAAGGTTAGATATCGTTCTCCCGACACCGGAAGGGCATTTTATTACAGGGTCCCGCTTATAAGTACATTCGCACAAATTAAAACTATCTTCTTGTTCTATACATACAGATTCTAATATTTTTACATAATTACTGCATTTATTATTGCATTTACATTTTTTTTTTTTTACATTTATTATTATTACCTTTACCCTAATTATTAAATTTATAATATTACCTTTATTATTACATCTGTTGCATTTATATTTATTTCCACATTTATTACTTCCATTATTACATTTACTAAAAGCGAGTAAGGAAACAATCCAGAGACATTTAAGAAATTCACACTTAGGTTAGAACACGTTCCCCCGACTCCGTAAGGGATTTTTTGACCAAGAATCTCATTAAAGGGTTTAACTTATAAGTACCTTCGTTAGGAATAACGCTGCAAAAGAGGAACAAGCCTGTGTGTACAGCATTCCCTGTAAAAGTTGTGATTTAGTATACGTGGGAGAAACTGGAAGAAATATTGAAACCAGTATTAAAGAACACAAATATTCCTTCAGAAGTTGTAATACTGATAATGCCATTTTTTATCACGCCAGCCAAAATAATCATGCTATAGATTGGGAATCAAGTAAGGTACTTTATAAATGTAATAATTATGTCAAAAGAAAAATAATAGAATCTGTGTGTATAGAAAAAGTAGATAATTTTAATTTGTGCGAAGGTACTTATAAGTTAGACCCTTTAATGAGATTCTTGGTCAAAAAATCCCTTACGGAGTCGGGGGAACGTGTTCTAACGTAAGTGTGAATTTCTTAAAGGTCTCTGGATTGTTTCCTTACTCGCTTTTAGTAAATGTGATAATGGAAGTAATAAATGTGGAAATAAATATAAATGCAACAGATGTAATAATAAAGGTAATATTATAAATTCAATAATTAGGGTAAAGGTAATAATAATAAATGTTAAAAAAAAAAATGTAAATGCAATAATAAATGCAGTAATTATGTAAAAATATTAGAATCTGTATGTATAGAACAAGAAGATAGTTTTAATTTGTGCGAATGTACTTATAAGCGGGACCCTGTAATAAAATGCCCTTCCGGTGTCGGGAGAACGATATCTAACCTAGGTGCGAATTTCTCAATGGTCTCTGGATTGTTTCCTAATCGCCTTTTTCATTCGTTTTTCGGTTTATAAGTTTTGTATAATAAACAACAATGTAATAACCAATGTAATAATAAATTTATAATTTCTGTAATAAATAATTATGCAATATTAAATGTAATAAATTTAATAATAAATGTAATAATTATGTAAAAAAAATAAAAATAAAAAATAATAGAATCTGTATGTTTAGAACAGGAAGATAGTTTCAAATTTGTGCGAATGTGCTTAATGAAAATGCCCTTCGAGAATGGGATCTAACCTAGGTGCGAATTTCTTAACGGTCGGTCCCTGGACTGTTTTTCCCTCTTGTTTTGGTTCATTCGTTTTTCTGTATCCACCCGAGGAGGATGCCAGTGGGCGTCGAAACTATTGTGGAAATAAACTCTGTCTATTAGAGTGGGTTTTTATTTTCCTATAGACATACGAACGAACAAAAGGTTGATCCTATAGACATACGAACGAACAAAAGGTTGATCCTATAGACATACGAACGAACAAAAGGTTGATCCTATAGACATACGAACGAACAAAAGGTTGATCCTATAGACATACGAACGAACAAAAGGTTGATCCTATAGACATACGAACGAACAAAAGGTTGATCCTATAGACATACGAACGAACAAAAGGTTGATCCTATAGACATACGAACGAACAAAATGTTGATCCTATAGACATACGAACGAACAAAAGGTTGATCCTATAGACATACGAACGAACAAAAGGTTGATCCTATAGACATACGAACGAACAAAAGGTTGATCCTATAGACATACGAACGAACAAAAGGTTGATCCTATAGACATACGAACGAACAAAAGGTTGATCCTATAGACATACGAACGAACAAAAGGTTGATCCTATAGACATACGAACGAACAAAAGGTTGATCCTATAGACATACGAACGAACAAAAGGTTGATCCTATAGACATACGAACGAACAAAAGGTTGATCCTATAGACATACGAACGAACAAAAGGTTGATCCTATAGACATACGAACGAACAAAAGGTTGATCCTATAGACATACGAACGAACAAAAGGTTGATCCTATAGACATACGAACGAACAAAAGGTTGATCCTATAGACATACGAACGAACAAAAGGTTGATCCTATAGACATACGAACGAACAAAAGGTTGATCCTATAGACATACGAACGAACAAAAGGTTGATCCTGTAGACATACGAACGAACAAAAGGTTGATCCTGTAGACATACGAAAGAACGACTAAATTTTAACTAAACGTGTAAATAAAAACTTAATGTAAAGCGAGAAACATTATCTGAAAATCGAGTAAAATTCTCTTATTTTTAAGACTTCCAAAAACTATCAACAAATATCTAAATTTGAAGTGAATAAACTTTACAAAAATGGCAAAAGAGGAAACAACAACAACAACAACAACAACAATAACAACAGGCATCCCCTATTCCCTCATCTCCAGGAGTCTCCATGAGGGGACAGGAGAGAGGTACAGGGTTGCCAGATTGGGCTACTTTTAGCGAACTGGGCTACTTTTCGCGAACTGGGCTATTTGGAATGGGCTGGCGCTACTAAAATTTAAGATTGGGCTACTTGCGACTTTTGGGCTACTTCCAAAATTTGTAATGCTATTTTAGGCTATTTTGAAAATAGATAAATTTTATTGAAATAAAATATTAATATATTAGTTGGATATATACATTAATATGAATTCCATATTAATTTAAATTGTATATTTTTTGTTTTGTGTATGGTCGACTCGTATACCGCAGCAGTACTAACTGTACTATATAACTATACCAGATGTTCAGATCGACCAGAGTCGATCGTGACTCAGTGACTCAGTGACTCAATTGTGAGTCTTTATCGATGTTAAAATATAATTCCGACATATAAAAGAAATCTAACGACGAAATTGAAAGCAATGAAGATGAAGAAGAGGAGTTATTAAATTCCATACAACTGTGATTTGTGAATCGTATAAGGTAATAAAATTTAGTATTTAAAATTAAATATAACGAAATATATATATATATATATATATATATATATATATATATATATATATATATATATTATTTGGGCTACTTTGAATTCTATTTCGCTACTTTTGGGTAGTATTCTCGCAACTTTTCTTGAAAAGTATCTGGCAACCCTGGCTCAGAGGTATGCCTTCTCCGTCTACAGGATGAAAGAATAAACAAATTAGAAGAAAACAAAGAATTAAAAGAGTGTATAAACGCTCTTAATGAGAAAGTATCTACGATAGAAAATCGACTACAAAACCAAGCAATAGAAAATGAGAGGTTAAACAGCAACCTCAAACGGGAACCTCACAAAAACCTCTAATTTATCGGTGGACCCGGAGTCCCTCAAGGCTCCCCGAATGAAAACGCCACTGAAATAATAACTTTCATGGTTCTCGAATAAAAAAGTCGCCTTATATATATATATATATATATATATATATATATATATATATATATATATATATATATATATATGAGAGAAATACTTTATTTGAAGAGGAATTACAAAGAGAGAAGATACCGATGGTCAGAAGACAGTAATATAAAGTTTAACACCAAAAATTTTCAGATCTTAAGCTACGGAAAAATGAGGAGCTAATACCTGGAAATTACTATGCCCCAAATAAACAATCAATTCAGAGAAACTCAAAGGCAAAATATTAAGGAGTTATAAGGATTGAGAATGAGAAATTTAAGACACAAACCAAGACAGCAGTGAACAAAACAAAAAGAATAACTGGAAAGACACTCAGACACCGATAACCTTAAATGAAAGGACAACTTAATGATTCTTTTGTTGAAATCACTGATCATATCCAAACTGGAATTTTGCTTGTTTTAACGTCCTCACATAAAAAAGAAGACATTAGTTACTTAGAAGGGATTCAGAGAAATTTTACAAGATCAATGGATGCAAAGAACGAAATTCCTGGGGAAAATTACTATACTATTTATACTCGTTGGAAGGAGAGAGAGAGAGAGTGTGTGTGTGTATTACAATGAGTTACAAGGACAAGAGGAAGCCTCAAAGACCTTTCAGTCCACTCAGGGAGGTTCCTGTTATTAAACTGTTCATTTTGTAGCTATTCTAGCAGTAGTAGAAAAATGAATAGAAAAACATAAGGCTCTCCCCTCTCCCTCCTCTCCCTCCCCGACAAAGGCGGGTACGGTAAAAGGTTGAAAAAATACCTTGACCCTGGAAAAGTAGCCAAGGATATCTTACAGGAAAGAGGAGAATATATAAGTTAGCTCTTCAATTACGCTATGCACACACAGATCGTACACTAGACCAGAGCATTTTTTAACCTAGTGAGTGGGCGACATGTCACCCAGTGAAGAAAATTTGTCGCCCAGTAAATGAAATTTTAGGGTACTGGGCGACAAGGAATTTTCAAAATTTGTAAAAATAGAATTGTCTTGGGAGAATTGTCTTGTTTATCCTAAATGTAAATCTGAAATTTATATTGAATATTTATATATAGATAATGCTAGTGTTATTTCAGACCACACGGGATGGTTGCCTGATTAGGGAACATCTGGATCCATAGTATCCTTAATCCAGGGGTGTGCTGGGACCGGTTCGGTCCGGTTTGCCCGAACCGGTTGTTAAATTTTGATTGGATCACCGAACCGTTTGTTTGTTTTTAACAAATAAGGAGTTCCAAAAAACCTTAGCCCCCCATTTGCAGCTTACATGTTTACTTATATCGAAATAGTTTTTAGTGATTATAAAAATATATAAAATTCTTTATTTATGGCAGGTATTAAAATTACTCTAGCTGATAAAGTGATAATATAATGGCTTCTCAATTAATTGGTGATTCGGAGAGGCAACGTGTCATAGATCGCATACGAGCAATAACATTTCGGGAAGCTCGGGATGCTGGAGCCACCTTTATAACACGTTCATGGGTTGCCAAAAAGTTGCGAAGAAGTGAGGACTTCGTCAAAAGAAATTGGAATAAAACTTTGGATGAATGTGAAATGGATACAACCAAATCTGGGCGCCCAAATTTGCCACTCTCTCAGGAAACAAAGGACATCATTGAAAGCGGTACGCGTAAGTGGAAAAACAGCTGTGCTAAACTTTCTAGAGAGATCGAAGTGTTGAGAGGAAAGATCGTTAGTGGTGAGATCATTCGACTGTACCGTCATAGGCAAGGTTTAAAGCCTTGGCATGAACTTCTAAAGCCAAGAAAAACTCAACTTAACATCGATGACAGAATGTGGTTTGCCCATTATCTTGAAGATTGGGATGTGGATGATTTCATGCATTTAGCTGTCTCCGATGAATTTTTTGTTTACGTAACACGTCGGCCTAACTACCAAAATGATCGAGTGTGGGCCACAACACCAGATGAAATCGATGACAATGAACATTATCGCGAATTATTAAAAAGTCCAGACTGTGTTGGTGTGTTTGTTTTGTTCACTGCGAAGAAGCTCATGTGGGTGCTGAAGCCAAATGGTCAGAGTTGGGATAGACAGTATTTTCGTGATATTATTCTATCCCAGCATGTCATTCTTTTTCTAAGAAACCCAAACAATGTTATGGATGTCGATCAGGTCACACTTCTGCACGATAAGGCCCCCTGCTTTAAGACATTAGCCACTCAACAGTTGTTGCGGAACCATGAGATCGATTTCCTTGGAAATGAAGAATGGCCAGGAAATTCTCCTGACCTGAACGTCTGTGAACACATAGGATCAGTTATAAAGGACAAGGTTGGATGTCTCTTGTTTCAAGAACCTGCAGCAAATCGATTTTCGAAGGATACAATGACGCAACACACTGAAACTGTTTTAGCAAATTTGCGTAACGATCAAGATCTATTCACATCACTTTTGGCAAGCTACCCAAAGCGAATTCAGGCTGTCTTGGAAGCCAATGGCGGGAACACCAAGTTTTAATTGTTTCTCATTAAATGCAGGATTAAATTCTCTTTTGTAAGGTATGTTTAGTTTTACTGTACCTCTAATGGTTTAGGCCATGGGCGGGGGTGGCTGAGGTTTATTGGAGCCCCGTATTTAACAGTCAGTAGAAATTTATTTATATCTAAATTTTTTTTCATTTTTGCAGGATTTTATAGAAAAATATAGGTAGTATCACAAGCAGTGGTCGTTTCAATATTTATTTATTCTTTGATGAAAAATTAGGGTAGTTTATTTTTAGATAATTATGTCATTAGTGAGTATAAAGAATATGTTAAATAATTTCTGCCAAAATGTTACAAAATGCTGTTTGGAAAAGTTAAAATGCGTTGGCTTCCGGGGCCAACCCCGCTGGGGGAGCTACCGCTCACCCCAGAACCCCTACTTTAATGACTCGCGCCATTGGCGCTCGCCGATTTACACCCCTATCTGTATCAGAACCGGTTGTTAAGAAATTGGCAGCACACCCCTGCCTTAATCCTCCCCCCCCCACTTCCCGATCTGCCTTTGTCGCCCAGTGGGAAAAGCTTAAAAAATGCTCTGCACTAGACAGCGCCGCTATATAAACTAACCAATAATATACTTGTGCCGATTGCACATCAACCACTTTGTATCGTCACAAAAATCTCGAACATATGGTTTTGATTTTATACTAAATATTGGCAGCTCCATTTACCGAGGTATCGGTTCAATAAAGACCCTATGACCCACTTCAGGCTTGCCCCAAAAAGATTAAGAGCGAGGTAAAAGTTAAACTCTCCATGCCTAACCCATGTATTCGCAGAGCCATCACGCCGGCAAATTGATGAATTGCCTTTACAGGAAAGGGATGGAAACAGGAATTAAGAACAGAAATCAGATTTTCCACACCATGCCCCCACCCGTCACGTGCATCCAGCCACCCAATAGGAAGAAAAGGAAAAAAGAAATCGTAACAGCAGAAATGCAACTCTACTTCACCTAATCTATGTCATACATTTAACATTTTTTTTTTTTTTTTTTTTTTGTTTGTTATGAAATTGTTTCTACAAAACATTTTTCTACTCTAATTTTAAACATACTAAGAAGGCAGGCAAGTGTGTACGCGTATTTTCTGTAACTGAATGTTTGTCCCGTGCATGTGTGTGCCAACTCCTTGAATGTAGCGGAGTTTCAACTTGGGCCTTTCGCCGTGAAAGGTGTTTATGCAGCAAGTGATATATTGTGCCGTTCTTACTTTGAGGTGTTGTTCCACCACGAGATTAGAGAAAATCTCTCTCCGCGAGGAATATCAGTGAGAAGTCCTTGTATCTATTCCCGTGTACTTGTCCCTTATGAAGAATGAAAGTATTTCGTGGGTGATCACCCGTTGTTGCACCTACGGAGAATTCAAGAGTCTCCCACATAGAGGTGTTTATGAGAGAGAGAGAGAGAGAGAGAGAGAGAGAGAGAGACCATAATTTAAACATGAAAATAATAAAGAAAGAACTGTGGTTTCTAATCTCAAACTAAACTCTCTAACTAACCAGACAACAATGGAAAATGACAACAATGGAAAATAGGAGACCTACAATGTGTAGTGTCCCCAAACTAAACGACAGACGAGGAACATCCTTAACCCTGAAAGAAAATAGCTTTGTCGTCGCTGGGCCAAGACTATCTAACCAGTTGCCCAAAGAACTTTGGAATGGTGTTGATGCAGAAGTCCTCAAAAAGAAGACTAAACACCTGGCTCAGGATAATCCCAGATGAGCAGGGTGTAACTGACTATGCGAGATGGAGAGCTCAAGAAAGCAACTCTGCTTTACCAAGACAATTCTAAAGGTAGAGCCACGAGTGTGACGTTCGTTCAAAGAGAGATCCAGCGCGCAGAACTGCTACGAGGTTACACAGTATGTATGTAGTACTATCTAAATGTAATAATTCCTTTACCTGAGCCTTTATCCACTCGCCATTGTTCAGCAGTTCTGTAAAGAAAGAAAATTAATGAGTTTGGCCTAAATAGCCATTTTCTAAATTAAGTGATAAAGAAAATGGAAGAAACGCAGTTAAATTTTAATAAAATGTAATGAATTTATAGGTAAATATTTTTTTAAATTTATAAACGTTTTAGAGCAGAAATTATAAGAAGACCTAATAACTATTATCGAATTATAAATAAAATTTATTAAAGTAAGGAGCCACGTTTACAACGTTTATAAAGTTCTTAATTTGTAGAAAAAAAATTAATGTTTTGTGAGATAAAAAATAAGTCTACAATGAATATTTACGTTGAACCAAAGAAAATGGGTGCTAGCCATAAAAAGGTCTCTATTTATTTTGCGTTTTTGTCTATCCAATGTAATTAAAAGTACAAATTAGGATTGAAATAGTAAGTTAAAGTTGAAAATGTGTAAAGTGGATCGTGTTAAACTAGAAGATCATGCTATTAATTGTTTAATTGTGAAAGTTTGTTGGTAGAACTGTAGGTAGTGTGTTGAGTCTGAAACAAAGATTTTTAGTTTGTTTGTCTGTTATTTGAGAAAATATTAAATACGGGGCCATTCAAGTATTACGAACACTTTTTGGGGAGAATTTTAACACCCACCTCCCCCTTGTAACGCTTTGTCACAGTGTGAAGCCCCCATAACATTAATACGTAACACCTGGTCATACCCCCCCCCCCCCACACACACACACACCGCGACTTTTAATTAGGATGGGGGTAGGGTTGTCAGATTTTTCAAATGCCGATGCGAGACAAAAAAATATCAGTTTTTTTTTAAGACTAAATTTTTTTTCAAATTGAAACTAAATTTCTTCAACGGTTACAACAAAAAATTAGAAAAATGTTATTAAAATAATGTTTAACAATTAAACATCGTGAATAACATTGAAATTATTATACATAATATTGAAATATCGTAAATAATATTGACATTATCATAGCATATTAAATATTATAGTATACATCGCTTTACTAATTATATTATGACATATGTCAATATTTTTCTAAACTTTTAATCTTCTTCAAAATTTTAGCTCCATCTTCTGACTTCAAGTATAACTGAAATTCCTCGCAAGTCATAGAAAAATTTTCTTTAATCATGAGTTCTGATTCTAAGTTTTCGATGAGCAACCGATTTCTCTTTCCTCCAGTTGGTTCTCATCAAGCTGAAAATTCTTTCAGACACAGCTTACAATATAACTACAGCTGAAAAACTGCCAACTCGTGGCCAAACATAACATTTTATAAACGTTATGTAATTTCTAGGATGTTCTAGAACATACATTCAACATTACTCTACAGAATTCTACAGGATCCTACATAATTCTAAAAAATTCTAAATCAATTCATCCCGAAAAAATTTGCTTAAAAAATATTTTTTGCGGGACATTTTGAATACAAAGCGGGACGCGGGTAAGTTTTAGCATAGATGATGACGGACAGCAGCAGCAGCTGGCGCCTAATTCTTGGTGTTTATTTATCATAAAGAAATTATAGATTCAGATATATACAGTATATGTATGTAGAGGTC
Source organism: Bathynomus jamesi (assembly GCA_023014485.1). NCBI lineage: Eukaryota > Metazoa > Arthropoda > Malacostraca > Isopoda > Cirolanidae > Bathynomus > Bathynomus jamesi. The sequence goes on from JAJOZX010003810.1 coordinate 108,929, forward strand.
GACCGGAAATTCCTTTCCTCGCCGTTCTCAAACATTATGGAATCAAAACAAAGGCTATACACGTGGGCATGAAACAGGCCCACAGGAAACAGATTTTGTCGTATTTCCCGAAATGACCACCAGAGGACGTCACCAAGTCCTATAAAATGCGATTTCTTTCTCAAATCACTCTCACTTGCCATTTTCTCGTTTTGGTCGTCACGTCTCACTCTCAGCACCTTCGTCAGTACCACTACTCGTCACGCCACCCGCTCTTCGGCCTTCGCTGGAGAGCGGCCTGCTGTTCCTTTAAGGCTCCGGTCCGGCTTACAGGAAGTCTATCATCAAGTAAGGCCCTCTACAATTTCATCCTGCAAGAAACAACATCACTGCTGCAGGCGTTTCCGTTGGCCCCATTTTCAACAAGCCTCTACCGGCCATCAACACTCATCCTCTCGCCGGTAAGGCCAGTCCGCCTGCAGAAGCACTCCTTCGAAGCCCAGGTCCGTAAACCTTCTAGTAGGCTACAATCCACAAACCTCACTTTGCTCGTTACTCCTCCACGTGAATCTCCTCTCTCACGTAGCGTCGTTTGATCTCAGCCGGCCTAGTCCTTCAAGCAACACCTCAACCATACACGAAGTGAATCAACACTTGAGGCGACCTCTAATTTCATTCCCGCTAAAAGCAAACATCACTCTACCGGCGTCATCCTTCTGGCCCTGGCTTCACTCATCCTTCACCACAATTCGATCGGCGCCCGTTCAACAAGTATCTCAACAGGCCCTCAGCACATCCTCCTTCACGTAGGTGTTCAGTCTTCAGAGTTATCCAGCGTCTTGGTAAGCCTCTTGTCGGCCCTCACTCGGCCTAAAGTGTTTGTTACGTCGTGCTTCTACAAGCTCTGCCTAATAGCGTAGGCCCTAAAAGTGTTTTCATTACCGTTTCAAACTAACTCTTTCGTTAAGACCGCAGTAGGCCTATTCAAGTGTTGTACCAATACCGTAGTGTTGTATCACCCTGCTATTGTGTTCATTCATATAATTTACTTATTTTGCATCCGATTGTTTATGTGCTCCTTTAATGCATTACATTCTTTCCGACCTAATCCATTTACTGTGCCATACCGTACTTTCATTATTCCAGTTATCAATAGGCTTCATTATTTATTCTGTGTTCACCTCTGCATATCTCATTAGCCTCTCTGAATTAGTGTATTTACTTAACAATTAGACTGTATAACCATTCCTTATGGCTAAGAACCAATCATCTTTAGCATAGTATAAATGCCGTTATATAATTGCTAATCATTATAAATACCTTTATTGAACTGTTAATCGCTGTGAACAAATAATTGATTTATTTTCCTAATTAAACACAAAACAACAAAGTAATTTCTCTCTCCTTATTAAATATTGTTTGTTTGGACTGTAACCCCCAAACTGGTGACCCCTAATTTTTCATTTCAAATTTATTCAGTAATTCTAGTAAGCCTACTTTCTTAACCACATCAAACTGGTGATATATATATATATATATATATATATATATATATATATATATATATATATATATAAACTGAAATTTATAGTTCTTTGACAATTTATGGTTGGTTGGTAGCCTACTCAAGAGAAATTGTGCACCATAACTAGGCCCACATATATTTTGTAATACAAAATATCGGTAGTTGCCATAATGACAACTAGTCAGTCAGCAACAAAGTGTGACAGTTTCAACCAAATTGTGGTTGGTGTGAGAGAAAAAACAGTATATCAATAGGGGAGATAGTGTATCTGTACATGATTATATAAAATGCTTAAATTGAAACGTATCATCTAATTGTGAAATTTTATATTAAAATCCTACATGCAATGTCATTCATTATGTTCATCATGTTTCAGATGTCACAAAAAAGTGAAAAAGAGAAACTTTGCCTCCAGCTGCAGTACGCATACGGTGTCACATATCCGGCAAAGGCTGCTCAACTGGCCCACTTAGCAGTAGTTGCCATTTGGACAAATATCACGTACTGAGAGTGATCTGAGGGCTTGGTCCAAGCTAAACTACAGGAGTAGAAATCAATTGAATTGAATAGGTGGTCTACATAAATGTCATTCTGGTCTAAAGTAAGATATGTTTATGTTATTGTTATATAATGCCAGTAGTGTATTTCTCTTTTTGGGGGCGGGGAGAGGAGAGGGGAGGTGTAGCTAAAATGGATGTTTAGTTACCAGAATTAGTTGGCCCATTGAGACCCCGCTCCCCTGATTTGGGTAAATGTTTAGAATAACTCCAAACTGTTTTAAACGACAAACAGTCACTACAAGATTCGGTTAATATTCGTCTTTTAACCCGCTCACGCGCGGTTAAAACAGTACAATATATTGAATTGCCATTCAAAACTGACTAAGAAAATATATATCTTATGTTGTGCAAATTTGTTGAAATGTACTTTTTAATAAAATATATTTCCTTTTTTGGCTATAATGTACTTTTTTCATAAAATATTTTTCCTGATTGGGCTATTTTTTCGCTACTCTGCGACTTTAATTAGTTGGTTGGGTTTTGTTCTGTTTTTTTTTTTTTTTTCAAATTGGATTCAGTTTAGTGGTGTTTGTGATAGAATTATGATGTGCCATTCGTGTGATTTTGACTGAACTTGATTCGTCATGTGCCCTAGATGAAGACAAAGGATTGGATGTTTTTATCAATTACGGCGTTAATCTCTCATCCTTAACTTGCGCGAAATGTGACAGTGAGTGCCTAATACGAAAACATCAGAAGATATTTACGTGAAATAACCATTATTAACCTGTTAGGTTAATTGAATGCCCGGTTAGGTTAACTATATACCCTTGATAATTGGTTAGGTTACGTCGTGATATTTTAGTTAGTTTAAATGAAAATGACGAGAGCAAACTTTTCTGGTTAATTTTGAGGTGTTTTGTACGAAACGGCCATCCATTTCCTGTACAAATGCGTAGTTTTCAAGATGACGATATTTCGAAAACTACGCATTTGCACAGGAAACGGATGACAGATTCGCGCAAAACACCTCAAAATTGACCAGAAAAGTTTCTCATCATAAAAACAGACTGGGTGTAAAAACGAATAATTACCCAAAATTCTTCATATGTTTTGAACGAAATGTTATTAAATACAAAATGAGCGTAAATGACAAATAAATCCGTAAATATTAAACAAAGTTTGTGAAATTTTCCTAAATTATTTTGTGGCGCCATTATAATGACGTCAGAAGAAAGAAAGTTTTTTGCTGAAAACCCTTACGGTAAGCAATTTAACATGAGTTCTGTGCGCGAAGGTTGTTCCTATACGTTTCGCGAAGCTGTTGTGAAATTTTCTGTGGACGAGGATGCGGCCTTTAAATTTTTCTGTGATCACGGGATTTTGTTGAATGAATTGTTGTGCCCAAAAGAGGATGATAAAGGAAATAGGTGTGGCCATTTGTGCAATTACGACAAAAATAAAAACGCTTTCCGTCGCCACAAATCCGTTCAAGTTAACCCACCTCACTAACAGGTAAGCTACATGATTAGGGTGGCCATTTAAAAAGGAGGACACTGCGTATGTGGCCGTACGTTAACATATATATATATATATATATATATATATATATATATGTTAACGTACGGCCACATACGCAGTGTCCTCCTTTTTGGAAATGGCCACCCTAAGGACAGAGTGCTCAAAAGGCGGACTGTCCGCCTAAAGCCGGACATCTGGCCACCCTATACATGATGTAGGTTAGTTAGGTTAGGTTAGGTTAGGTTTAGTTTAGTTTAGTTTAGTTTCATGGAATTTGTTTTTATATGAGAAACACGTGTGTGGCAGTGTGAGGTTGGGCAAATGCCGTAAAACTGAAATCCTCCATAACAGTTTTGGAACATTTGCGCAACCTCAGACTATCAAAAATGCTTCTCTGATATGAAAATGAATCTATGAATGCAGAATTTACAGAAATTGAACAGTTTGGAGTTATTCTAAACAATTACCCTGATTTGTTAAGTACTTTATATGCTTATGGACAGTGATGAAATGCCTATTGTATATTTTAGAATAAGGATGCCGTTATCAAAGGCAATTATTTGCCTACATGTTTATATGTAAAGTACGCATATTACGTATAGATTGTTCACTACAGTAATACATACGCGTGTGATATGTTTTCTGATGAAATTGCACGAGCAAATCAGTTTTATTTCGGTAATTTTTTACTATCAGTCCGGTCTCTGGAAACTGAAAATAAAGTTTACCATAAGACTCTTTACATTTTTTTAAACAACTTTTATTAAGTACAATATGAAGGCAAATGCCGATTAAAGCTATAAAATTAATGTTAATAAAAAATTTTTTGAGCGATAAAATCGCGGATCATGTTTTTGGGAGTGATAAAATGGCTGATCCCACAAAGGTTAGGAAGGTACCGCTAACAAAATTGGGTGGTTTGACCTGAACTCATAAGATTTTAGTGTCACGATGGCGTCGGTTTGCGATGGTTGTAATTATTCAGTGTGTTAAACTTCATGCAAATTTTTTGGTGATGAAGAGGCTGCATTTAATTTTTATGTAGAACACGGTGTATTGCTAAAAGAATTTATTTGCCCTAAGAAAAACAAGGAAGATAGTGTTTGTGGTAATAAGTGTGTGTTCGATAAAAACAGAAAAGCATTTCGTTGCCATAGGTCGGTGCGTGATAAGAAACGGAGAAGGGGAACACGCAAGGTTAGGTAGGTTAGGTTAGGTATATAATATATACAGTGAATGGATCTTTTCCGTTTGACTGCCGCCATTGAAACATAAGAGGTGAGTGCCCCCAGCCTTCTTTACTTAGCCTTATAAGGCTAACTAACGAAAATATCACGACCTAACCTAACCAATCGTTAGGTCAACTGTACGACCTTGACGATTGGTTAGGTTAGGTCGTGATATTTTTGTTAGTTAGCCTTATAAAGCTAACTAAAGAAGGCTGGAGTTTAATTATGTTTCAATGGCGGCAGTCAAACGGAAAAGATCCCAGTGAATATATACAGTGTTCGTTTTACTACATATATATAAATGTATATATATACCTTTTAGGTCACTCATGTTAGCTGTTTCTACAATTTCCATAATTTATATATCAATGGATTCGTTTTTACATCGCGAATGCGCCCTAGATAGTCTCTACTGAAGGAATTACCCGCATTTTAGGGTATTTTTTCACACTTATACCCCAAAACAAACTTCGTGTCCTAACTTAGTTTTGGGCCAGTTCCCTCACTTGAGACTATCCAAATCGCATTCCTGGTGTAATAACGAATCCATTGATCTATAAATTATGGGAATTGAAGAGACCGGAGTGATAGTAAAAAATTACCTTTATTTCCATTAAATAGTTTGTTACATAACACTCGGCTATATCCCTAGTCCCCCATAGGGTTGCCAGATTTTGTCCCACAGAATGCGGGACAAACTTTTTTCTGAAATTTTTTTTTTTAAGACCAATTTTTTTTCAAATTGAAACGATTTCTTCATCGGTTACAACAAACAAAATTAGAAAAATTTTCTTAATGCTTAATAATGCTTTATTTTTTAATCGAAATGCGGGACTGTCCCGCAGAATGTGGGACATCTGGCAACCCTAGTCCCCCATGATGACAAAGTTTAACACATCCCATCAGACATCCTGATCCCCTTCCCCTCTCTCGAGTGTTACGTAATAATCGAATGGCCCCTAAATTAGTTACCTTATATTATAAAAATGCATAGGAGAAATGTAAGAAAAGTACAATTTAATGTACTAATAAAATGTGATAAGCAGCCATTATGTTTAAAAAGTTTTGGCTTAATTCCCAGTTTGGAGACGTCCTCTTAATACGCCACGCGTATGTATAAATATTACACGATTGGATAGGCAATAGTTTATTTATGAATAGTGTTGGGTGGAAAGTTTATAATTTTGTGCATTTTATGAATAAAAAAATATATTTTATATATTTTTGACACCATCGTCCGTATCAGGAGCAAATCTAAGTTTTTACGTAAGTTTCCATTTCCAACGGAAAGGTTTCGAAGTACGGATGACTCGAGATATTTTGTCTGTGATATTTGGCCCACGCTTATTTTTTTAGAATTTTTCCGAACCACGAACAACGTTTCCATCATTTTCTTATTGCTGTTGCATCTCTATAATAATCCAGGGGACCTTTTCCGAAATTTGGACTGTTTCCTATTTTTTTAAAAAAAATCTTTAATGTAGATATTCACGCTGATTTCAAAAATGTAAATCTTTTTTTGGAGAAATTATTTTAAAAGTTACACAGTGTTCTAGTTTATGTATATATATTTTTCTACCCGCCCGAAGGGTAGAAAAAATAACTGAATATCAGGTTAGGTTAACTGAATACCAGGTTAGGTTAACTGAATACCAGGTTAGGTCAACTGTCCGCCCTTGACGATTGGTTAGGTTAAGGCATGATATTTTTGTTAGTGTTAACGAAAATATCACGATATAATATAATATTTTCGTTAGTTTTAACGAAAATACCACGACTTAACCTAACCAATCGTCAAGGGCGTACAGTTGACCTAACCGGGCATTCAATTAACCTAATTAACATAAACAAGTAATTTGAAAGTGTTGGAGTGCCGGTTTATTTTTGGTTGGTTGAATAATTTGGAACGCCAAAATAGGATATCATCGCCCAAAAAAAAAAAAGTTTACGACACTAAACTGTGATTGTACCGAATCTTTCCTTGTCTTTAGTTGTTAAAATTTACCAGCTGCGATTTCGTATGAAATGGCGTTAAGAAGGGTGGAAATGGAAGGGCCATTGTTTTCCCGAGGCTTTATGACGATTAAAATAGTCGTTTCTTGTATGATATTCTACACAGCTACTTTAATATAGTGTGAGTTAAGCCTGTAATATTTCAGCCTTTGGTTACCATTAATTAGGGTTTGCTTTTGTGACGAGAAATACATATACACTCTGATTTTAACGTTGTACGTAACATGTATCTTTAAGTAAGTAAGGGTGCGGTTTGTGATTAAATGGGAAATAAACTCACTCACGCTAGATATAGGTTAGTTTTGTATTGTTTAACTGTGGCTAATTCAGGTCCCTTGGATTCGAGTCTTAGCGGATTTGATTGTTGTAGACTCAGCTTTCCAGGCCTAACTTAAGTTGAGTTGCTTGAGCCTATAATAGAACCACGAAGTCGGTTATGAGCTTACGCCCTTAGTCTTGAGTTGAATTATTGAGCCTGTAATAGGCTATGCCTACTGAAACAGGATTGTGAAGTAGGCTTCCTTGTATGAAACCCATATTAGATCCTAATTTGAGGCGAGTTGTTGGATCTTATTTGCATTTTTGGATTAACTAGGACAAGTGGAAATAAATTAGGTCTTATTGTAGACATCAGAATTATCTCAGGTGCGTCGATACGGTCATGCACTGGACACCCCTGAAGGACTCAGTACGTGCTGGACGCGCGATTGGCCTAAACACAAGTTGGCTACGACACCTGGTAGCTAGGCCTTCTCGTGAAAGATACATTGTTCCCGAAAGGCTCGTTTGCCCATTGAGGGTCCGCGCGCTCGAAGGGAATGTTTTGGTCGTGACGTTGTACTGGTCCATCTTCCCTCAGTTTAAACTTTAAACTATCAGACTATGATTGGCTATTAGCAGAGATGGGCACGATCTTGATCTTCAAGATCAGATCGTGATCTTGAAGATCAAGATCGTGATCTGATCTTGATCTTAAAGATCACTTATTATGGTGATCTTGATCTAAGATCACTTTATTTCTTGTGATCTTGATCTTGAAGATCACTTTAGACTTCAAGATCACTTTTAATTTCAGATTCTTAAATATGCCGCTATGCGAATGTCATTTGTTTTTTGTCCAAGCGACATCTGGTGGCAACTTTGTTCAACACCGACTGTTTGTTTTCTGTTAGTTGGGTGACTTGCGTCATGCGTGGGCTCATGGAAGGTGTAGTTGCTGTGGAATTTAGGCTCGTAAAAAGTGTAATTTACTGTGCAATTATGTTAAAAGTGTTCTATTAATATATTATTATATATAGGCATAAAATATAGCCTATAGGTCCGTATTCATAATAAATTAATTCTAAACATATTTTATTTACAGATTGAATTTTTTAATAATGAATGCAATTTTACAACTTCAACAGGCTCCCAAGGGAACCAAATATTCTAGGTTGTCACCAGAACAGTATTCAATATATTTAGATAACAATGTTGGTAATAAGGATCAATCTGTGCTATTGAACGGAAAATATTTTCAAATTGTCGAAAAAACTGGAAACAGTATCAAAGTTATTTGTAGGCAGTGTACAAAGAAAACTACAATTCTGTCTGCTGGCCTCGACTCAACAAGCAATCTTCTGATGCACCTCAGGGTTAGTACTACTTAGTAACTAAGTAGTAAGTAGCAACATTAACATAATGGTTCAAGTCATATTTTAAGTGACTGGTGCCATACAAGACTAATGCTACATTTACATAGACGTCCATTTGAATATATTGTGCACTTCAGATATTAATAGATTATGGACTAGTAACTACATTAAAAACTGCCGATATCCAACTATAATAAAACGCCAGGTGTATCTGTCTTTCTCTCTGTCTGATCCATGTCTGTAATTTCTCCTATTTAGTTACTGAAGGACGAAATTCGGCTTTCAATTTAACATAGGATGAAAATGCACTGATCATGGTGAAAATAATTTTAGTTAAAGATAACAAAATTTTAGAATCTTAAGTATTAATTTCAACTAGAAGTTTGATACTCTGATAAATATTATACAGGGTGTTCAAGAAGTCTCTCCGCATGATAATAATTTATTTTCTTGTGCAGAAACTACATTCGGATCTTTTGGGTGAATATGAATCGGAGAAGAAATCTCGCAAGCGTCCAGCTAAAGAAGAAGATGCCAACGGCAGCAATGCTGGCCCTGCCAAAATTGCCAAGCAGTCAACACTAAGCATGTTCCACATTTCCAAGCAAAAACCAGGACCACCAATATGCAAGGATATCCTTGAGAAGAAGATTCTCTCGCTTGTGGCTAATGGGCTCCTACCATTGAGCCTAGTTGAACTACATGAATTTAAGGATCTTCTTTCATGTTAGTATAACTCAAATATTTTGCTATTTTTTCCATAGCTAATATCTGATTAAAATAATTAATCATATTATTTGTATGAACATTAGACTATCGCTAGCCTAGCTAAATATTTTGATATTTTTTCCATAGCTAATCTATTGTATTTGTTTTAATTTTTAAATATTTTTTTCAGACGTCAACCCGGCTGTTCAGGTGCCATCTAGACGCACCCTGGCTAGATCTCTTGCAACAACAACCAGTACAATGAAGGAAGACATACAAGCAAAACTGGCAGCAGTTGACCATGTGTGTGTTACATGCGACATATGGTCAACTAATCACCGCAGTTTCATGGGAGTCACTGCGCATTGGGTATGCTATTGATTTAGTGTATTATTTTTATATAATTGATAAATTGACCATTGGTGATAGACTGATAGTCTGATAGACTTATAGTATAATCTTTTCAATTATTCGACATGTGTTCCTCATTCATTAATTTGGTGAGTCTTCATTTTGCTGTGATTCACAGTAATTTCACACTAATTCACTGATTCTGTCATCTGTCATTGTGTCTGATTCACAGCAAAATGTGGAAGAGTCCATATTCACAGGCTGTGAATATGGACTCTTCCACATTTTGCTCTTATGGGATGGGTCACTGATGTGGTGGTATGGTAGGCGACTCATCGCTGAATTGCCTCCTTTATATCACATAGTTCTTCTCTTCAATGTTTGGTGGCGCAGTTTAGCTGGTGCGTGTCCAACCAATATTATTAAATTAAGCTTAAAAAAATGTTCATACAAACATTGATTTTATATTCTTACATTACAGATCAATGATGACTTGATAAAATTGGTAGAATATTGGACAGGATCAACTCGGAGCATGGTTTATCTTATAGAAAAGTTATCTACAGTCACCGACAATGCATCGAACATGGTGAAATGCTTTAAAGAGTTCGGTGTTCGTGTTCAGAATCGTACTGACGACATTGATGAAGATGATGCAGATGAAGATGATGATGAAAAAGATTCAGATGAAGAGGTTATCATCAGCAACTTTCCTGAACATTCAGGAGAGCATGGAGAGGAGTCAGTGAAACTATCATCCCATATTCGATGTGCCTCCCACACATTGAACTTGGTAGCAACAACTGATGCAGATAAAGGACTGAATTCACCTGGACTAAAGAAGATAAAGCATTCTGCAATGGGAAAATGTTCGGCGCTGTGGAATGCTGCTGGTAAACCCAAGTCAGCAGAAAAAATACAGGAAATAACTGGCGTCCAATTTAGGTACCCATGCGTCACCCGATGGAACTCAATGTACGACTCATTAAGCCAAATATATAAACATAAGAACGACGTGAATGTAGCTCTTGAAGAACTGAATCTACCCATCCTCAAAGACAATGAATTGGAATTTATTTCAGAATATTTGTCTGTTCTAAAACCAATTGCAGTAGCCCTCAACAAATTACAGGCAGAGAAAGAATGCTACTACGGTTGTCTTCTTCCAACAGTCCTAGTGACTCAAGATGCCCTCGCAAGATTGGAGCCTATCCAACCAAACGACCTGCGCTTGAGACACTGCATGCCATTACTGGCAGCAGTCGTCTCTGGCTTCAATGCCAGATTTGGTCATTTTTTGTCGTTGAGCCCCGAGGTAACTGATGCCGTTTTGGCCTCAGTATCTCATCCGTATTTCAAACTTAGATGGATATCATTGTTGCAAGGGCCTAATTTCGGCGATCATGAAGCAATCAAGTCTCAAGTAAAAGACAAGCTTCAGAACTATGGACGGCTCATTCTCTGCTCCTAACAACAAGGAAGACTTGGAAGTCCTCAATTATTTGCAGGACACCAGTAAGGCACTCGACTCTTTAGATAGGTATCCTGCTATAAAGAAGATCTTCAAGAGGTATAACACCACGCTACCTTCCTCTGCACCAGTGGAACGGTTGTTTTCGTTTGCTGGCATGGTTCATAGCCCCAAACGAAGTCGTCTCTCGGATGGTAACTTTGAACAATTGGTTTTGCTGAAAGCAAATGTTTACAGCGGTTGAACATTAAATTAACACTCTTAACTTGCGGTTTTTACCCTTATATTGTCAGTAATTGCGTACTGCAGTAAAACTGTAAAATTAAATTCTATGTAAAAAATGTTTACTTATATATGCTGACCATTCATTGATATGGGTTATGGACCTGGTGAAATGAGAATTGAGAAAAATAGAACTAAAAACTATATGTAGGTCATTTAATAGTTTTTTCTTTGCTGATAAGTTATGATAATACTGAGTTTTAAGTTTACCACCTGAAAAACTGAAAGGGGAATCGTCAATCCCCGTGGTTTAGATCAGGTGACATGGGTAGGATGCGATGCTTGTATTCAAAGGTGGGCAGTTGCGCCGCCAAAAGTTGCGGCGCAACATTTTTGGTTGCGCTTGCGCTTGTGGCGCAACTTTTTAAAAAGGGTTGCGCGTGCGGCGCAACTATTTTAGCAGAGTTGCGGTTGCGGCTGCGGCGCTACAAAAATCGTTGCGCGTGCCCACCACTGCAGATATACGTTAAATGCAAAGGTGGGCAGTTGCGGCGCAACATTTTTGGTTGCGCTTGCGGCGCAACTTTTTGAAAAGGGTTGCGCTTGCGCGTGCGGCGCAGCTATTTCAGCAGAGTTGCGGCTGCGGCGCTACAAAAATCGTTGCGCGTGCCCACCACTGCTTGTATTGCCTCAGCCCTCAGGGGAGTATTAGGAGTGATACTTTTCAGGAGTGATTAACAAAATAATTTGTTTTTGTTTACTCTACAAGAGTACAACTTTTTTCAATTCATATAAAAGTGATCTTAAAAAGTGATCTTGAAAAGTGATCTTCAAGATCACGATCTGGATCTTCAAGATCACATTTTTCTGGTGATCTGATCTTGATCTTTAAGATCACATTTTTCTGGTGATCTGATCTTGATCTTCAAGATCACCAAAGTTGGTGATCTTGCCCATCTCTGGCTATTAGGGTATCTCGTAAGCTATTAGGGTAACTTGTGGGCTATTAGGACCACTCGAAAACTAACTAATTTTACTTAATTGATTCAGAGAATGTGAATTTAAGTCATCTTGACATTTTCCAACTTGAGTTCATACTTTTATGTAATTCTAGATTCACATTTTATCATTTAGTTTTCATTTTTATTTATGTGGACCGTGGACGTAAATGACCTCAAAAGGAATCTGGTGCTAATTTTCAATTTGGTTCTTTCTTAACGATGAATCTGCTACTTCAATGTTAATATACATATAGAGAAACAGACAACACTGTCTGCAATGCAAAACGACACAAGCGAGTAAATGAGGGGTAAATGTTAAATTCCGCGGAGGCCAAGTTTTTGAGTGTCTAAATTTGTTACAAAGATCCTGATTGGACGAAATTGGTCACGTGGGCAATAGCTAATCAATCTAAAATGACCACCTAACCTAGTGTAATCTGGTCTCCGCGAAACTTAATATTAACCGAAATTAGTCTGAACTTCACCACATATCATCACACAGAGCATTGCTGCTGCCACTAATGATGAATCACAGACGGAAGAACCTCGTCAGTACGTTGACCTTTTATATACTTGGCAATGATATTGCGATATATACACATTACACATATATAAGAACACACAGAAAATAATACTAATTCAATGACGTTTTTAGTGAATGCCTATGACGTCATCAACAGTATTATGATACGTACCTCTCGAAAGGAATATCTTTTTGTTTGGAATAAAAACGTCTTTTGGCGATTTTGAGAATTTTGTCGACGTCATTTTCACTGTGAATTCCCAATTCCTAAAATGAAATGAAAATTATTAAAAGTTTAAAGTGAAAGTTTCACACTCACTTGTTCCACACACTTGACTTTTTAACTGAAATGTGCAGGACATATTTATATAAATAAACGCGCGTTATATTGAAATAACTCGGTTTCCCTTGGTTGAAATCCGTTTTCTTTAATAATGTTTTCTTTTTACAGTTCATAATTAAAATTTTACTCCTATTTTCATGCTTTACACTTCTTATTTTTCATCTCAGTTCTTGGAATCTCTTAACTGTGAATCGAAACTGGAAGAAAGTTATTCTTTTTGACGCACTTTTAATGAAAGCTTTGTTACACAATGAGAGTTAATGCTGTAGCAATGTATACGTCCTTAAGGAATAGCAACTGAATAATGAACTGAATAATGCCTGAAAACATTTTTGTCATTTTTACGAAAGTCTCTCTTCACTCGGACTGTAAACATTGATGCACAATTTCATTTGCGTACACGTAAAGTAACCATTTCTAATGCGAAAACGTGCGTTCTCTCTGTTGTAGAAATACTGTATGTATAAAATATTGAATGTTCAAGGGAATTTACGGTTAAATAAAAAGAAACAAGGTGCTATCCAGGGTGGAGGAGCCCATTCTGGAATTGGTCGTAACTTACCGGACGTTGATGAGGGAACGGCAGGTCAGAAAGGCTTTGCTTCTGGGTTACGTTATCATTTGGGGAAAATGATGAAATGTGTTTATATTAGAGGATGTCATTCGGTTCACAAAAGTTACAATGTGTGTGTGTGTGTGTGTGTGTGTGTGTGTGTGTGTGTGTGAGTGATTTCTGAAAAGTTATTTGAAGTTTTCCCAAAATAGTTAATTCACTCTTGACCATTTGGGCCAGATTTTCCTTCTACGCAGAAAGGTTTCCCAGAACTGATGAATATTGTGGATATTTTAAGGTTGGGTATGCATGTCATGTACTTACATAAAATGAAGTAGCCGCAAATAAATTTAAGTTAACACTAATTTATAATTCCTCATTTAAGTAGAGAAAGACGTACTAAAATTTTAGCTTCTAATAGTGGTTTGACTGAAAAGAGGAAATTTCGTTCTAATTGAAGAAAACGAACTTGTTCATAATAGAACCTTAGAAGATTTAATTAAAAAGTCAATCTTACCCAAAATATTTGTTCTAGGACTAAAAGAGGAGGCGAGTATCTTCCTTCGGGAGTAATTTCCTGGAGGGAATCCACCAGGAAGTCTGCCGCCTTCGTCATTTGTTTGAGAAATGTCTCTTCCAAGGTGGTTTCTTCGTCAGAAATCTCCGCCATTCGCGAATCTTTTGTTTAGAGAGAAGCGAGATAAGAAGAGAAAGTGTTCTACAGTAAACACCTTTTGTTGATTCTTCACTTATGACTGACCTTCTTTCGCGTCTAAGATCCTTGCAGCTGCGGCGAGAGCGGGTGTGTCCTTCGGCTGCAACGCTGGGTGGAGCTCTTTCAGTAGTTGGTGGTCGTCGTCATCAGCTCTGAAGTCCCTCGATAAAACTGTTAACTCGATGCTCCTGTCAAGTTCATGCACCTATCAGGAAAGTTTGGTCCATTGATTAAAGTCGTAATTTATGGTAACCAGGCCTGGATTAACCATTAAGCAAAATAAGCACGTGCTTAGGGCATCAAGGGAAGGGGGCACCACAGAGTTTTAATAAAATTAATAAATAAAATTAAAAAACAGGTTATATTTAATATAGTTGTAGGGTCTGGCCTGGGGGATGGCCTGGAAGAAAACTGAATTTTTAATCTATTATTTCACATTCAGCACTTATTGAGTCTTAATGTCTTGTCAGTTAGACAATGGAAGGGTCGAGGGGGAACCATTGTTCGGCTGTGCTTAGGGCATCAGTTGGCCTTAATCCGGCCCTGATGGTAACCAATCGCGCAGTATTTTGAAACCTAAAAATGACTCTCTAATAAACAAAGAAAAAGATAGCAGGATTTTTTTTAAATAAACGTTAAAACTTTAAACCTTCATCACGTGATCATATAATCGGTTGTATTGCATGTAGTAAATTCCTCTGAGACGAGATCTTGACTGCGCTAACAACTGGTCCAGTCGAACTTTCATCGAGCGAAGCTGCTCCTTTTTGCCAAGAATTTGCTCCAATTTAAGACGAGAATTTCTTTCCTTCGTTTTTTCTAAAGTTTCCCACTTTAAATAAAAGAAAACGCGATTAAATGCGTGAGCGAATTGAGGTAGAACTAAAGCGTTTTAGAAAAGAGTGAAACAATGATATATTGGGTTGTTCAACCTTCTTTTGTAACGTCAAATACCACGTGACGGAGGGAACCTACAACCAGGGGCTGATTGGGCCGTCGGGGGATCGGGCATACCCCGGTGGGCCGCCAACAGTGTGATTGATTGAGAAATACACAGCGATTATGCTAAAATGAAATTATATATACTGTGTATATATATATTATATATTATATATATATATATATATATATATATATATATATATATATATATATATATATATATATATAGGGCGTCCCAAAAAAATGTATACACACTTTAAATACTTATAAAGGCAGTGTTTATTAAAATACATTTCATTTTCAAAATGTAATAGAATCTACAGACATTATTTAATTGTTTTGTCAACGCCTGTTTTCAAACTGACGTCCGTTCTGGTCCAGGCACTGCTGATAAGGCGAAGCAATGGAATCGCAAACATCACGAAACATTTCGTTTGGTATTTGTGTGCATTCTCGTTCAATGGCTGCTCTCAATTCAGCGACTGTTGCAGGTTTTATAGCGTAGACTTTGTCTTTTAAGTATCCCCATAAAAAAAAGTCTAGTGGTGTGAGGTCTGGTGAACGCGAAGGGTATTCTACGAAACCCCTTCGTCCAATCCACATCCACATCGTGCCAAGTACCACTCGCAATACTCCACTCTTCGGTCCGGATCATCATCATCTTCATTAATAGCATGGACTAATCTTGGAATGTAACTTTTCCATTGACAGCGCTTCAAAATGCGTTGGACAGACTATTCTGAAATTCCTACCTCACGACTCGCTTGCCGCACAGATTTTCTTGGACTTTGGTGATACGTTTCCAGTACTCTTTCTTGCTTTGTGGGGCTTGTCGATGTCCGTGTCTTCCGGAACGCTTCTTGTGGACATTCTGAACAGTTCCATCGGCTTCAAACTTATCTCTAATTCGAGTGATGGTAAGTCGCGTTGGTGGATATGTTTGAAACTCCCTCCTAAACTGTCTTTGCACTTCAACTGCGTTTTCACACTTCCAGTAGCATTTTAGAATGAATTTCCTTTGTTCAAAGCTTAGTCTGACTGCCATTATTAATTCTAATGGGTTTAACTTGGAAAGAAAGAAACATCAATTGAGCTATCAGCTGTTAAAGTGTGTATACATTTTTTGGGACGCCCTGTATATATATATATATATATATATATATATACATTCAACTGCAAAGAACACGCAGTATAAATAACGTAAAGAACGACGCTTGTATAGGAGATATTCCGCGCAAGACGAGAAAGAGAAAACAACAAATGAAAAATGAAGTACCACCTGGGAATCGAACCCGGGATCTTCCGATTGCCGGTCAGACGCGATAACCACTACACCATGGACTTCACTCTTCCAAATGCCGTAATTCCTCTACATACTCGCAGAAACCAATGCCCCAAGGGGGCACCTCCCGCATGCCGTAACATTATATACATTCAACTGCAAAGAACACGCAGTATAAATAACGTAAAGAACGACGCTTGTATAGGAGATATTCCGCGCAAGACGAGAAAGAGAAAACAACAAATGAAAAAATGAAGTACCACCTGGGAATCGAACCCGGGATCTTCCGATTGCCGGTCAGACGCGATAACCACTACACCATGGACTTCACTCTTCCAAATGCCGTAATTCCTCTACATACTCGCAGAAACCAATGCCCCAAGGGGGCACCTCCCGCATGCCGTAACATTATATACATTCAACTGCAAAGAACACGCAGTATAAATAACGTAAAGAACGACGCTTGTATAGGAGATATTCCGCGCAAGACGAGAAAGAGAAAACAACAAATGAAAAAATGAAGTACCACCTGGGAATCGAACCCGGGATCTTCCGATTGCCGGTCAGACGCGACAACCACTACACCATGGACTTCACTCTTCCAAATGCCGTAATTCCTCTACATACTCGCAGAAACCAATGCCCCAAGGGGGCACCTCCCGCATGCCGTAACATTATATACATTCAACTGCAAAGAACACGCAGTATAAATAACGTAAAGAACGACGCTTGTATAGGAGATATTCCGCGCAAGACGAGAAAGAGAAAACAACAAATGAAAAATGAAGTACCACCTGGGAATCGAACCCGGGATCTTCCGATTGCCGGTCAGACGCGATAACCACTACACCATGGACTTCACTCTTCCAAATGCCGTAATTCCTCTACATACTCGCAGAAACCAATGCCCCAAGGGGGCACCTCCCGCATGCCGTAACATTATATACATTCAACTGCAAAGAACACGCAGTATAAATAACGTAAAGAACGACGCTTGTATAGGAGATATTCCGCGCAAGACGAGAAAGAGAAAACAACAAATGAAAAAATGAAGTACCACCTGGGAATCGAACCCGGGATCTTCCGATTGCCGGTCAGACGCGATAACCACTACACCATGGACTTCACTCTTCCAAATGCCGTAATTCCTCTACATACTCGCAGAAACCAATGCCCCAAGGGGGCACCTCCCGCATGCCGTAACATTATATACATTCAACTGCAAAGAACACGCAGTATAAATAACGTAAAGAACGACGCTTGTATAGGAGATATTCCGCGCAAGACGAGAAAGAGAAAACAACAAATGAAAAAATGAAGTACCACCTGGGAATCGAACCCGGGATCTTCCGATTGCCGGTCAGACGCGATAACCACTACACCATGGACTTCACTCTTCCAAATGCCGTAATTCCTCTACATACTCGCAGAAACCAATGCCCCAAGGGGGCACCTTCCGCATGCCGTAACATTATATACATTCAACTGCAAAGAACACGCAGTATAAATAACGTAAAGAACGACGCTTGTATAGGAGATATTCCGCGCAAGACGAGAAAGAGAAAACAACAAATGAAAAAATGAAGTACCACCTGGGAATCGAACCCGGGATCTTCCGATTGCCGGTCAGACGCGATAACCACTACACCATGGACTTCACTCTTCCAAATGCCGTAATTCCTCTACATACTCGCAGAAACCAATGCCCCAAGGGGGCACCTCCCGCATGCCGTAACATTATATACATTCAACTGCAAAGAACACGCAGTATAAATAACGTAAAGAACGACGCTTGTATAGGAGATATTCCGCGCAAGACGAGAAAGAGAAAACAACAAATGAAAAAATGAAGTACCACCTGGGAATCGAACCCGGGATCTTCCGATTGCCGGTCAGACGCGATAACCACTACACCATGGACTTCACTCTTCCAAATGCCGTAATTCCTCTACATACTCGCAGAAACCAATGCCCCAAGGGGGCACCTCCCGCATGCCGTAACATTATATACATTCAACTGCAAAGAACACGCAGTATAAATAACGTAAAGAACGACGCTTGTATAGGAGATATTCCGCGCAAGACGAGAAAGAGAAAACAACAAATGAAAAAATGAAGTACCACCTGGGAATCGAACCCGGGATCTTCCGATTGCCGGTCAGACGCGATAACCACTACACCATGGACTTCACTCTTCCAAATGCCGTAATTCCTCTACATACTCGCAGAAACCAATGCCCCAAGGGGGCACCTTCCGCATGCCGTAACATTATATACATTCAACTGCAAAGAACACGCAGTATAAATAACGTAAAGAACGACGCTTGTATAGGAGATATTCCGCGCAAGACGAGAAAGAGAAAACAACAAATGAAAAAATGAAGTACCACCTGGGAATCGAACCCGGGATCTTCCGATTGCCGGTCAGACGCGATAACCACTACACCATGGACTTCACTCTTCCAAATGCCGTAATTCCTCTACATACTCGCAGAAACCAATGCCCCAAGGGGGCACCTTCCGCATGCCGTAACATTATATACATTCAACTGCAAAGAACACGCAGTATAAATAACGTAAAGAACGACGCTTGTATAGGAGATATTCCGCGCAAGACGAGAAAGAGAAAACAACAAATGAAAAAATGAAGTACCACCTGGGAATCGAACCCGGGATCTTCCGATTGCCGGTCAGACGCGATAACCACTACACCATGGACTTCACTCTTCCAAATGCCGTAATTCCTCTACATACTCGCAGAAACCAATGCCCCAAGGGGGCACCTCCGCATGCCGTAACATTATATACATTCAACTGCAAAGAACACGCAGTATAAATAACGTAAAGAACGACGCTTGTATAGGAGATATTCCGCGCAAGACGAGAAAGAGAAAACAACAAATGAAAAAATGAAGTACCACCTGGGAATCGAACCCGGGATCTTCCGATTGCCGGTCAGACGCGATAACCACTACACCATGGACTTCACTCTTCCAAATGCCGTAATTCCTCTACATACTCGCAGAAACCAATGCCCCAAGGGGGCACCTCCCGCATGCCGTAACATTATATACATTCAACTGCAAAGAACACGCAGTATAAATAACGTAAAGAACGACGCTTGTATAGGAGATATTCCGCGCAAGACGAGAAAGAGAAAACAACAAATGAAAAAATGAAGTACCACCTGGGAATCGAACCCGGGATCTTCCGATTGCCGGTCAGACGCGATAACCACTACACCATGGACTTCACTCTTCCAAATGCCGTAATTCCTCTACATACTCGCAGAAACCAATGCCCCAAGGGGGCACCTCCCGCATGCCGTAACATTATATACATTCAACTGCAAAGAACACGCAGTATAAATAACGTAAAGAACGACGCTTGTATAGGAGATATTCCGCGCAAGACGAGAAAGAGAAAACAACAAATGAAAAAATGAAGTACCACCTGGGAATCGAACCCGGGATCTTCCGATTGCCGGTCAGACGCGATAACCACTACACCATGGACTTCACTCTTCCAAATGCCGTAATTCCTCTACATACTCGCAGAAACCAATGCCCCAAGGGGGCACCTCCCGCATGCCGTAACATTATATACATTCAACTGCAAAGAACACGCAGTATAAATAACGTAAAGAACGACGCTTGTATAGGAGATATTCCGCGCAAGACGAGAAAGAGAAAACAACAAATGAAAAAATGAAGTACCACCTGGGAATCGAACCCGGGATCTTCCGATTGCCGGTCAGACGCGATAACCACTACACCATGGACTTCACTCTTCCAAATGCCGTAATTCCTCTACATACTCGCAGAAACCAATGCCCAAGGGGGCACCTCCCGCATGCCGTAACATTATATACATTCAACTGCAAAGAACACGCAGTATAAATAACGTAAAGAACGACGCTTGTATAGGAGATATTCCGCGCAAGACGAGAAAGAGAAAACAACAAATGAAAAAATGAAGTACCACCTGGGAATCGAACCCGGGATCTTCCGATTGCCGGTCAGACGCGATAACCACTACACCATGGACTTCACTCTTCCAAATGCCGTAATTCCTCTACATACTCGCAGAAACCAATGCCCCAAGGGGGCACCTCCCGCATGCCGTAACATTATATACATTCAACTGCAAAGAACACGCAGTATAAATAACGTAAAGAACGACGCTTGTATAGGAGATATTCCGCGCAAGACGAGAAAGAGAAAACAACAAATGAAAAAATGAAGTACCACCTGGGAATCGAACCCGGGATCTTCCGATTGCCGGTCAGACGCGATAACCACTACACATGGACTTCACTCTTCCAAATGCCGTAATTCCTCTACATACTCGCAGAAACCAATGCCCCAAGGGGGCACCTCCCGCATGCCGTAACATTATATACATTCAACTGCAAAGAACACGCAGTATAAATAACGTAAAGAACGACGCTTGTATAGGAGATATTCCGCGCAAGACGAGAAAGAGAAAACAACAAATGAAAAAATGAAGTACCACCTGGGAATCGAACCCGGGATCTTCCGATTGCCGGTCAGACGCGATAACCACTACACCATGGACTTCACTCTTCCAAATGCCGTAATTCCTCTACATACTCGCAGAAACCAATGCCCCAAGGGGGCACCTTCCGCATGCCGTAACATTATATACATTCAACTGCAAAGAACACGCAGTATAAATAACGTAAAGAACGACGCTTGTATAGGAGATATTCCGCGCAAGACGAGAAAGAGAAAACAACAAATGAAAAAATGAAGTACCACCTGGGAATCGAACCCGGGATCTTCCGATTGCCGGTCAGACGCGATAACCACTACACCATGGACTTCACTCTTCCAAATGCCGTAATTCCTCTACATACTCGCAGAAACCAATGCCCCAAGGGGGCACCTCCCGCATGCCGTAACATTATATACATTCAACTGCAAAGAACACGCAGTATAAATAACGTAAAGAACGACGCTTGTATAGGAGATATTCCGCGCAAGACGAGAAGAGAAAACAACAAATGAAAAAATGAAGTACCACCTGGGATCGAACCCGGGATCTTCCGATTGCCGGTCAGACGCGATAACCACTACACCATGGACTTCACTCTTCCAAATGCCGTAATTCCTCTACATACTCGCAGAAACCAATGCCCCAAGGGGGCACCTCCCGCATGCCGTAACATTATATACATTCAACTGCAAAGAACACGCAGTATAAATAACGTAAAGAACGACGCTTGTATAGGAGATATTCCGCGCAAGACGAGAAAGAGAAAACAACAAATGAAAAAATGAAGTACCACCTGGGAATCGAACCCGGGATCTTCCGATTGCCGGTCAGACGCGATAACCACTACACCATGGACTTCACTCTTCCAAATGCCGTAATTCCTCTACATACTCGCAGAAACCAATGCCCCAAGGGGGCACCTTCCGCATGCCGTAACATTATATACATTCAACTGCAAAGAACACGCAGTATAAATAACGTAAAGAACGACGCTTGTATAGGAGATATTCCGCGCAAGACGAGAAAGAGAAAACAACAAATGAAAAATGAAGTACCACCTGGGAATCGAACCCGGGATCTTCCGATTGCCGGTCAGACGCGATAACCACTACACCATGGACTTCACTCTTCCAAATGCCGTAATTCCTCTACATACTCGCAGAAACCAATGCCCCAAGGGGCACCTCCCGCATGCCGTAACATTATATACATTCAACTGCAAAGAACACGCAGTATAAATAACGTAAAGAACGACGCTTGTATAGGAGATATTCCGCGCAAGACGAGAAAGAGAAAACAACAAATGAAAAAATGAGTACCACCTGGGAATCGAACCCGGGATCTTCCGATTGCCGTCAGACGCGATAACCCCTACACCATGGACTTCACTCTTCCAAATGCCGTAATTCCTCTACATACTCGCAGAAACCAATGCCCCAAGGGGGCACCTCCGCATGCCGTAACATTATATACATTCAACTGCAAAAGAACACGCAGTATAAATAACGTAAAGAACGACGCTTGTATAGGATATATTCCGCGCAAGACGAAAAGAGAAAACAACAAATGAAAAATGAAGTACCACCTGGGAATCGAACCCGGGATCTTCCGATTGCCGGTCAGACGCGATAACCACTACACCATGGACTTCACTCTTCCAAATGCCGTAATTCCTCTACATACTCGCAGAAACCAATGCCCCAAGGGGGCACCTTCCGCATGCCGTAACATTATATACATTCAACTGCAAGAACACGCAGTATAAATAACGTAAAGAACGACGCTTGTATAGGAGATATTCCGCGCAAGACGAGAAAGAGAAACAACAAATGAAAAATGAAGTACCACCTGGGAATCGAACCGGGATCTTCCGATTGCCGGTCAGACGCGATAACCACTACACCATGGACTTCACTCTTCCAAATGCCGTAATTCCTCTACATACTCGCAGAAACCAATGCCCCAAGGGGCACCTCCCGCATGCCGTAACATTATATACATTCAACTGCAAAGAACACGCAGTATAAATAACGTAAAGAACGACGCTTGTATAGGAGATATTCCGCGCAAGACGAGAAAGAGAAAACAACAAATGAAAAAATGAAGTACCACCTGGGAATCGAACCCGGGATCTTCCGATTGCCGGTCAGACGCGATAACCGTCTTGCGCGGAATATCTCCTATACAAGCGTCGTTCTTTACGTTATTTATACTGCGTGTTCTTTGCAGTTGAATGTATATAATGTTACGGCATGCGGGAGGTGCCCCCTTGGGGCATTGGTTTCTGCGAGTATGTAGAGGAATTACGGCATTTGGAAGAGTGAAGTCCATGGTGTAGTGGTTATCGCGTCTGACCGGCAATCGGAAGATCCCGGGTTCGATTCCCAGGTGGTACTTCATTTTTTCATTTGTTGTTTTCTCTTTCTCGTCTTGCGCGGAATATCTCCTATACAAGCGTCGTTCTTTACGTTATTTATACTGCGTGTTCTTTGCAGTTGAATGTATATAATGTTACGGCATGCGGGAGGTGCCCCCTTGGGGCATTGGTTTCTGCGAGTATGTAGAGGAATTACGGCATTTGGAAGAGTGAAGTCCATGGTGTAGTGGTTATCGCGTCTGACCGGCAATCGGAAGATCCCGGGTTCGATTCCCAGGTGGTACTTCATTTTTTCATTTGTTGTTTTCTCTTTCTCGTCTTGCGCGGAATATCTCCTATACAAGCGTCGTTCTTTACGTTATTTATACTGCGTGTTCTTTGCAGTTGAATGTATATAATGTTACGGCATGCGGGAGGTGCCCCCTTGGGGCATTGGTTTCTGCGAGTATGTAGAGGAATTACGGCATTTGGAAGAGTGAAGTCCATGGTGTAGTGGTTATCGCGTCTGACCGGCAATCGGAAGATCCCGGGTTCGATTCCCAGGTGGTACTTCATTTTTTCATTTGTTGTTTTCTCTTTCTCGTCTTGCGCGGAATATCTCCTATACAAGCGTCGTTCTTTACGTTATTTATACTGCGTGTTCTTTGCAGTTGAATGTATATAATGTTACGGCATGCGGGAGGTGCCCCTTGGGGCATTGGTTTCTGCGAGTATGTAGAGGAATTACGGCATTTGGAAGAGTGAAGTCCATGGTGTAGTGGTTATCGCGTCTGACCGGCAATCGGAAGATCCCGGGTTCGATTCCCAGGTGGTACTTCATTTTTTCATTTGTTGTTTTCTCTTTCTCGTCTTGCGCGGAATATCTCCTATACAAGCGTCGTTCTTTACGTTATTTATACTGCGTGTTCTTTGCAGTTGAATGTATATAATGTTACGGCATGCGGAAGGTGCCCCTTGGGGCATTGGTTTCTGCGAGTATGTAGAGGAATTACGGCATTTGGAAGAGTGAAGTCCATGGTGTAGTGGTTATCGCGTCTGACCGGCAATCGGAAGATCCCGGGTTCGATTCCCAGGTGGTACTTCATTTTTTCATTTGTTGTTTTCTCTTTCTCGTCTTGCGCGGAATATCTCCTATACAAGCGTCGTTCTTTACGTTATTTATACTGCGTGTTCTTTGCAGTTGAATGTATATAATGTTACGGCATGCGGGAGGTGCCCCCTTGGGGCATTGGTTTCTGCGAGTATGTAGAGGAATTACGGCATTTGGAAGAGTGAAGTCCATGGTGTAGTGGTTATCGCGTCTGACCGGCAATCGGAAGATCCCGGGTTCGATTCCCAGGTGGTACTTCATTTTTTCATTTGTTGTTTTCTCTTTCTCGTCTTGCGCGGAATATCTCCTATACAAGCGTCGTTCTTTACGTTATTTATACTGCGTGTTCTTTGCAGTTGAATGTATATAATGTTACGGCATGCGGGAGGTGCCCCCTTGGGGCATTGGTTTCTGCGAGTATGTAGAGGAATTACGGCATTTGGAAGAGTGAAGTCCATGGTGTAGTGGTTATCGCTACTGACCGGCAATCGGAAGATCCCGGGTTCGATTCCCAGGTGGTACTTCATTTTTTCATTTGTTGTTTTCTCTTTCTCGTCTTGCGCGGAATATCTCCTATACAAGCGTCGTTCTTTACGTTATATATATATATATATATATATATCTATATCCATGTGTGAAAATTATTTAAAAATGTTTTAAATCGTCGTCACTATAGAAACGAAGTTGTAAGTTATAAGTTAAAATATTAAATAAATATTCGTAAATTGGAGTCGTACTGTCGTACTGTGTCTGTATGACATTTGTACCGCGTGACCACAAAAATTGTCCGTTTTTAATCGCTTATTACTCAGTCATTATTGCAGCTTCACAAATTAAATAAAAAGCATTCGAAAGAGAACATTTTAAAGTTTTATTTAATTTTTTCGATATCCTGGATACGAAATCAGTACTTATAAAAAAAATGACCGTTTTATCAACCACAACCATGGGTTATTTGTCGGACATGCAACGTGTTTTCATCGCAGAAGAGATGATCAAACATGGCTCGGTAGTTGCCACCCAACGGTCTTTCAGACGACAATACGGTCAGCAAAGGACCATAGATCCTAAAACGATTCGCAGGATTTTCGCAAAATGGAAACATCACGGCTCAATCAAGAACATGCATAAAGGCAACTCTGGGCGCAGCAAAGGTGTGCGAACCGCTGAAAACATTGATTCAGTCGCAAATCAGCTTGAAACGGACAACAAGAAATCTGTGAGACGACTATCAGCTGTGACAGGAATCAAACGGGAGAGCATTCGGAAAATAATCACGTTGGATTTGAGAATGAAGTCATTCAAAATTGTGTGTTTGCAACAGCTTAGCGAACAAGACTACCAGCGTCGTTTGATGTTTTGTGAACGCATTGAAACAATAATTGAACAAAACCAGATAAGATTAAGTGACATAATATTCAGTGATGAATGCCACATCTATCTCAATGGGTTCATCAACAAACAGAATTACCGGTGTTGGTCACAAAACAAGCCAAATATACACTTGGAGAAACCTCTGCATTCACCAAAAGTTACTGTCTGGTGTGGTTTGAGTAGCAGCAAGGTTTATGGTCCTTACTTTTTTGAGGACCCAGGCACAAGGAGACCGCTTTCAGTAACTTCAGAAAGATATGTAGAAATGCTGAACACTGTTTTTGAACAAGAAAACTGCAGTAACAAGTGGTTTCAGCAAGACGGAGCAACAGCCCACACAACTAGGCAATCACTGGAATGTTTAACAAGATTTTTTGAACAAAGATTCATTTCTCATCGCTCGCAGTTTCCCTGGCCCGCAAGATCTCCCAATCTATCACCTATGGACTTTTTTCTCTGGGGACTTGTCAAGGACAAAGTATTCAGGCAAGAGCCATCCTCTATCGAAGAATTAAAGCAAGCGGTGGTAGAGAGTGTACAGTCCATTGAATGCAGCGTTTTGGAAAATGTAATAAATAACTTCCTTTCCCGTTGTGTGAAATGTAAGAATGTCCAGGGACGTCACTTTGAACACATGTAGAATAAATTAAAACTAAAATGTTCTCTCTCGAATGCTTTTTATTTCATTTGTGAAGCTGCAATAATGACTGAGTAATAAGCGATTAAAAACAGGGACAATTTTTGTGGTCACACGGTATTACAGTGAACAGCGTCGTTTCCATGTAATATTAGCAGAACCTATAAATGTTTATCTTCTTGTTCACCACTTTTGAAGTTGTAACTTTAAATACTTGCAGTGGTAAACATTAAATACTGTCATTGTATTTTTCTTCAATCGGAATTCGTCACTTTCCAGAAAATTCTCAAGTATGTTATTTACTTCTTGGTCTAGCCTAAGTGACATAAATAAACGGTGAACCTAAAAAGTATTTCAAACCTTAAACTAAACAATTTGCAGTTAACGAGCAATAACATTTAAACTGGTGATCCTATAGACTATAGTGATATAAACCTACATAATATAACGAGGTAAGCAACATTTTACAATTGATAAATATTTATTTCATAGTGCGTATGCAGTCTATTGCAAATGTAATCAGCGTATCAGTGTGATAATTTTGTCATTTTTTTGCGTGCGTATAGTATAGGCGTGCGTGTATTATGTATATATAATTTTGTTATAAGTTTATAAGTAGTAGCAGAGTACCTTAATTCAGAGTTAAAAACCGAAGTCAAATTTTAAACAATGCATAAATGATGACGTAAGTTTAATTAGTTTAATTTAGTTATAGATAATTTTTTAATTTTCTTTATTTTAGTAAAGTTTTATGAGATACTATAAAAATAATTCTCTTTGAGCACTATTGCATCTTACTCTGTTTTCCGTCTGTTTTTAAAAAAGTTTCCCTAATTCTCTAACATCGTATATTATCTGCTACACTTAAACTTAATTAATAGTATATTATATTTATATATTCATTTATAATATATTATATTTTGTCTTTCACAAATTATGAGTAAGAGAAAAGGAGGCGCGGAAGAGTTGCGAGAAAAGAAACGAAAGAAGCTTTTAGAAAATGAAGCGGAAAAGTGTTTAAACCAGCGAGAGATGCTCCAACATAGCACAGGAGGAGGAGGAGGAACGAACGACACACCATCAACAAGAAGTGCGGGTGAAGACACTGGGCGTACAGCTGGTGTTGGTGAATGAAGTACAGGAAAGAGAAGATAAATGATCCATTTAGAAAACCTGTGGTAACAAATCTCAGACAGTTTTTCGAGTACCATCCTGTTCAACCAAGAAGTCTGTCAGGCTTCAAGAATGCGGAAAAAATATTTTATCGAAAAGACGGTACAAATCACGAGTGGCTGACTTACAGTGCAAAAACAAATGCTCTTTATTGTACCGTTTGTCTCGCACATGGTTCAACAAATGATCAGAATTCATTTACCTCGGGTTTTTCAGCATTTGATCCCAGGCACATTTACGACAGAATATCTGAACACGAAAGGTGTAAGGTACACGCTCTTCTTTTCCACAAACAAAGAAGAATCGCACGTAACATCAAAGTGGACAGAAACGGACAAATTTTGCAGCGAGTAATTGAAGTGATCAAAGTGTTTGGAAAGCGGGGCTTGAGTTATCGCGGAAAAAGAAATGAAAGTAGTAAACTATTGCTGAAGGAAAATTATGATCGTGGCAACTTCCTAGAAATAATTTTCTTATTGTCCGACTTTGATAGTACACTGCGTGAATATATAGAAGAATTGACAAAATCGACGAAAAAGCAGATCACATTGTTGTCAAAAACAACTGTCAGTCATATCATTAAAATTCTTTGGAACTTAATGAAGGAGTACACCGCCAAAGAAGTCCGAGAAGCCAAAATGTTTTCAGTTGAAGTAGACAAGATATTAGTGTTTCCGATCAGATGAGCATAATTCTTCGGTACATGCGTGCAGGACAGGCACCCCAAAAACGGTTGTTGGCTGTGAGTCAGTGTACATCTGGTACAGGACAAGGCTTAAAAATGTCTTCTGCAAAGCTTTATCTGACGTAGGTATAAACCCTGAAAATATCATTGGAAACGCAACTGATGGAGCTGCAAACATGCAAGGCACGTACAATGACTTTACAGCTCATTTATCACAAATTTTACCTGACCAAATTCACATCTGGTGTTATGCTCACGTGCTAAATCTTGTCATGATTGATGCAACTGACAGTGACACCGTTAATGATGGCAGCCTTTTTACTCTGTTGAATAGCTGTGTAGTTTTCATCAGAGAAAGTCATACTCGGATGGACTTATGGACCGAGACCACGGATCACGGAGACAATCGTCACTTAAACACTATCGGACAGACTCAGTGGTGGTCCAAAGATAAACTGCTGACTGCAATTTTTGGAAAATACAGCAATCCTTCTAACAGTTTGTATATCATCCTCATCAAGACATTAAAGAAGATTGCATACAAATCGAGTGGCGGTGCTCGACTTCGCGCAAGAACCTTGAAGAGTTCTCTCCTATCTTTTAAAGTTGTTTTGTCAGCTCAGCTTTATTTTCGAATCTTTCAATACACCACTCCTCTTTCGAAGTACCTTCAGACAAAGGGAATGGATCTGCTACAATCTCACAATATGGCAAGAGATACACGGGAGCAACTCAGTGCAATTTCGCGTGACTTTGACGATACTGAAGCGGTTGCCAAAAAATTTGTCAATGGCCAAATGAAAAGTTGGATGATGATGATGATGAAAGTTTTGAAAGAGATGAAACTGAGCCCGAATTGGCAGCGGTTAGATCACGGAAACGAAAGCAATTGCCAGGGAAAGCAGTGATGACAAGCCGATTAGTGATGCCACTGAAAAATACAAAGTGCAGGTTTATAACCGTGTTTTAGATATTACAAGAACAGCATGGAAAGACGATTTTCCCAGAACTCAAAAATCTTAGCTGATCTCACGTGTCTTGATCCCAAGAACTTTGGCGAAGTAGCTCGCTTACCGTTCACCACATTCCAAGCACTGAGTGAAAAGGTTCTGCGTTTTAATTCACAAGCCACACCGCAACAAATTCGAGAAGAACTGCTTGATTTTGGGTCAAAGTGGCAAAGCTTTAAGCGCAACGTTTCAGATAATTACAAGATGATGATTCTGAATGAAGAAGACAGCCAGCAACAGTGATACATTCGAAGATGTCGACGACGACGATGTAAAGCATGTTTCCACTTGCAAGGACTGTCCACTGTGCTGCTGCTACTTATTCCTTGAGCAATACTGTTTGTACTTAGACGCCTACAGTACGCTGTTTACCTGCTACACTTATCTTCTCACACTACCAACCACACAAGTCTGTTGCGAGCAGACTTTTTCCAAACTTAAACTCGTAATGAATCGGTTGCGTAGCACCATGAGTCCCGCACATCTCGAAGCATTAATGCTAATGTCCTGTGAACCGGATATACTGCAAAAAATATCCGATGATGAAATCCTCAAATCTTTGGCACAGAAGAGCGCAACATATTCAAAAGTGTTGAACTATTTCTGAACCTCCAGTCCTACAGTTTATTTACTTTTTAATCTATTCTACAGCCTTATCTTTGACTGCCTAATTTATTGTTAACTTTGGAAAGTCTTTTATCATTTCTCTGCACTTGATTATTCGCATATTCATATTATAGCGTTTATTGTTTGAATCGTTGCCTTTGACAATTAAAGTTCATAAAAGTTTAGTGATTGTGTTTTATTTATGTTTAGGACAAAAAAGTAGTAGTACCCATGTGGGCCGGTATCAAAAAATCCCCCCGGCCGAATTTTAGCCGCAATCCGCCCCTGCCTACAACTTTACTCGGGATCCGACCCATCTAAGGGTCTCTACATCATCTGAACGCGGAAGGCAGTCACCTATCCTGAACAAACTCAATGTCGCTCAACTTCGCTGATCTAGTGGGAAGCGGTGTTCCGACGTGGTCAAGACGTAACCCGTAAAAAAAGAAAGAAAACTAACTTTCTTTCGGTAGTCGAGAACGATAGGACGAAGCGCATTGATTCGTCGTCTGCCTTCACTGACGAGGGAGGTTGTTTCCTTGAATTGTTCGCGAACAACTTCTAAATTGAATCCGAGCTGTTCTTCTTCCACTTTTTGACGAGCATTTAAGCGATACAGTTCTAAGAGCACCTGAAATAATATCAAATTAACCCGTACGCAAGTTTAACTTTATCTAAAGCCAAACTAATTTAACTTAATCTAAAAATTTAATATAAACTACAATATAACCTCACTCAAATAAACTAACTTATTCAAACTTAACCTATAATTTAAATCTACCCTAAACAATCGAATTAAATTAACAATTTAATCTAACTTAATAGAACAAAAACCTCAACTGACTGAATAGGTTCGTACTCCAAGAATTGAAACATTGGTTTTCAATCAACTTTTAATTTTTAGTTTGAACTTTATTAAAATTTTACTTTCTAAGAAATTTTGAATATTAGTCTTCGTAAATGTAGATTAAGTATGGTTAGGTTAGGTTAAATTAGATCACTTGGGAATGTGTGTTGTTAGTCAAAAGTTTTGTTTGAAAAGGCCACGCACAGCGCTTAACAACTTGCTTTCCTGTTTGCAAAACTTCTTTTTATGCGTTTATGCGGGGGAGGGGCAAGAGCGAATGCTCGCAAAAACGGACCCCCTCCAAAGATTGTTGCAGAGTTGTCCGGTTGAGTAGATGAAAGACTGAAAGTGCCGATTAATCTTTGCGTTAGAAAGTTGGGCAGAAAAGGAATGAGTGTGTTGAAAGTCTGGTACTGCGTGGGGGGGGGGGTGCTTCTGGCTGCTGCGCAACAGTTCCTAATGCCTTGTTTAGTCACATGATATGGTCAGCGATTGGTATGGTATGGACCCTAAAGTGGTCCGCCCCCTTTTGAAAATTCCTAGATCCGCCACTGCTACGTGCTCTCCTTAAAGGAGAAGGCATGCAGTTAGGGAGAGCAGAAGAGCAGTGTCCGTTATTATACGATAGTAAATAGAGAGTAAGGCAACATTGTGGCGAGGAGAGAGGGATTGAAGGCAGTCAGTAAGAGGCAGGGAATTGATGAGATGAAAAGCCTTTGATTCCACCCGGTCAAATAGAGCTGTGTGGGTTGAGCCACCCCAACACATGAGAAGCTTACTCCATGCAGGGGCGGACAAGATCGCTGCAGCAACTTCACTGACTTTTTTTTTTTTTTTTTTTTTTTTTCCTTGTGACGTAAACTACTTGATCGATCAGTCAGTAAGTGAGGAGTGTCAGAAACAGGCACAGTGTTCAAGCCAAGTAACGTGGCCTATTGTGCCAACTGTTTGATCATTATTAGCTATCGGTTTGACTCCCGACCTCAGTGTCTTCACTCCGCTAATACGGAAATGGTGCTGCCCACTGAGCTGCGGACGCTGCTAAACTACCTAATGGTGAAATACGTACTCTTGTAATAAAAATATTAACTGGTAAGTTAACGCAAGTAACCATTTTTTTTAATTCTCTTAATTGTTGTTGTTAAGAACTTAATTTCAGTTCGATAACCTAATTCTTATAAAATTTACATTACGGCCATTTTTTATCATCAAAATTAGGTTAAAACTTACATAATATAGACAAAGTAATACTAAATTGCATATTTTTATCGCGAGACTGTGTGTGTGTGTATATATATATATATATATATAAAACCTTTGTTTTGCTTCCGCCCGAATTGTTCATTCTGACAAAGGTCAAGCTCGTCACTCCACCTTAGACCACAGCTTAACGTGAAATCCGAACCACGCTCCACCAGCAGCCCAGCGTCTTAACCACTAGATTACCTAAGGTACTCATTTATCTACCAAACAATTTATTTTTTATTGTGTGGAAGGATGAACAACTGGTTTTTCCTGCGCGCCGCCTGCCGTCACTGGGTCTCGATCCCGGGGCCGATGGATTCGTAGTCAGCGACGCTAACCACTACACCACCGAGGCGCATCACTACTACACCGAGTCTATATATATATATATATATATATATATATGACAACGCGAACTAATTCCCACTAATGAGAATACGATAAGATAAAGTAAAAAGTATTCTCACTTTTTCCACATCGGACCTCGTGGTTCTTTGGGGCGTCCTCTCACGGTCGATTTCATGCACCTGGAGTCTCATCAACTCCTCTATTCTAGCCACCCGTTTTTCTTTCCTATTCTTCATTAAATGCTGAAGGTTCGCATTGAGCTCGTCGACTGCCTTGTCCATTTCCTTCGCAAAGTAATTTACGAGACTCTGATGGCATCCATCTGCTGAACACTGAAAATAAAATGGGACAAAACTAGGCTGACCATACGTACCGTTTTGAACGGGACAGTACCGTTTTTTTCATGGGTTCTGTATGGGTTCTGTCACTGAAGAATAATTGTAAGCTCAATATGTTTATGTACTTACTTTTTCACGAATACAGAATATTACATAACCCCCGTCCCTTTTTTGCCATCCCAATGTCCCGTTTTTGTCTCAAGGAAATATGGTCAGCCTAGACAAAACTCATTGCTGTAGTTTATATATATATATATACAGGGTGGGCCGTAAGTTTCCATACATAGGAAAATTTAAATTATGGTCTTCACGTGCGTCGGTATTTGGATCAGCAGTTTCCGGATGCTTGGATTGGTCGGCGTGGTCCTGTGGAGTGGCCTCCCAGATCCCCAGATCTCACCCCCCTTGATTTCTATCTTTGGGGGCACTTGAAGGCCATGGTGTATCAGGAAAAGATACGAGACATAAATCATCTAAAGGAACGTATCACCAACGCCATTACAAGCATAACGTCAACTGTGCTAATGCGTGTTCATCAACAGTGGGGAACACGTATTGAAATGTGTTTTCAAAACAATGGCAACCATGTAGAGCATATTATATAAATAAAAATGGTTGTCCATAAAAAAATGTTTATTTTTCCTATGTATGGAAACTTACGGCCCACCCTGTATATATATATATATATATATATATATATACTGCAAACCCAAAAGAAAAAAGATTCCAAGGTCTTTCGTGTATTTAGAGCTACACCTCATCAGGGAATGGAGAGAGAAGGCAAGATGCACATAAATATATACAACGTAGCGGAAACCAAAACAATTAGCACATACTTAACAAGAGTTAATGAGAAGCAAAAGGAATTTTAACAAGATATTGTCAATTTTATACATTACCGCACTGTTATTGAAATTGTTTTTAAAATGAATAAATGCACATTCTAGAATACTTCTTTCTATTATATATCTGTTTTCAACAAGCGCTTTAGAACTATCCCACTTGATGCTATGATTACATCTATACATATGGTTAAACAAAGCATTGGAACATTAGAACAGCTAATAATTCCAATGCTTTGTTTAACCATTGTATAGATGTAATCGTAGCATCAAGTGGAATAGTTCTAAAGCGCTTGTTGAAAACAGAGATATAATAGAAAGAAATGTTCTAGAATGCGCATTTATTCATTTTAAAAACAATTTCAATAACTGCGGGAATGTATACAATTGACAATATCTTGTTAAAATTCCTTTTGCTTCTAACTGTTGTTAAGTATGTGCTAATTGTTTTGGTTTCCGCTACGTTGTATATATTTATGGGCATCTTTGCCTTCTCTCTTCATTCCCTGACGAGCTGTAGTTCTGAATACACGAAAGGCCTTGGAATCGTTTTTTCTTCCTTGTGGGTTTGCAGCATTCATTCATTTCACGTGTAATTGTGAAATTCATCATATATATATATATATATATATATATATATATATATATATATATATATATATATGCTGCAAACCTAACGTTTCGACGCACACAAAAAATGGAAACGACAGATCAGTTTTATTGTAGAAAAACTAAATTTAAGAGGCACTTTGAAACTTCTAACATTTCAACCAGAGTAAATTGTATCTCCAATATAAATGCAAAAAAAACTTAACTTTTTTACGTGGAGGTCGAAATATCACAATAAAACCCACACTAATAAACAGAGTTTATTTCCACAGCAGTTTCGATGCCCACTGGCATCCTCTTCGGGTCGATACGGAAAAACGAATGAACAAAAGTGAGTAAGGAAACAATCCAGAGACCATTAAGAAATTCACACCTAGGTTAGATCCCGTTCACCCGACACCGGAAGTGATTTTTTGACCAAGAATCTCATTAAAGGGTCCAGCTTATAAGTACCTTCACACAAATTAAAATTATCTCCTTGTTCTATACATACAGATTCTATTATTTTTCTTTTGACATAATTATTACATTTATGAAGTAACTTACTTGATTCCCAATCTATGGCATGATTATTTTGGCTGGCGTGATAAAAAAAAAAGAAGTGACGTAGTATATGTAGGAGAAACGAAGAAATATTGAAACTCGTATTAAAGAACATAATATGCCTTCAGATGTTGTAACACTAATAAAGCAAATTTTTATCACGCCAGCCAAAATAATCATGCTATAGATTGGGAATCAAGTAAGGTACTTTATAAATGTAATAATTATGTCAAAAGAAAAATAATAGAATTTGTATGTATAAAACAAGAAGATAATTTTAATTTGTGTGAAGGTACTTATAAGCTGGACCTTTTAATAAGATTCTTGGTCAAAAAATCCCTTCCGGTGTCGGGTGAACGGGATCTAACCTAGGTGTGAATTTCTTAATGGTCTCTGGATTGTTTCCTTACTCACTTTTGTTCTGTATCCACCCGAAGAGGATGCCAGTGGGCATCGAAACTGTTGTGGAAATAAACTCTGTCTATTAGTGTGGGTTTTATTGTATCTCCTATTTTTCGTTTTCTATATTTTCACTTTTAGAGAAAATGGAATGTAGGGATAACATTTTAAATAATATTTAGTTAAACTATTCAGAGCTGATATAGATGTCGCTAAGGACACACACACACACACACATACACACATTCATATCAGCAAAGTATACAAAGAGGAGGTGCTAAACAGAGCATACATAGAGAGGGATAAAACCGTGGAGTTCCTGGTAAGAGGGTCACTGAGACCAGAAGATGAACGGCTGGTGATGGCAACACAAAAGCAGGCACTACGAACAAACTGGTTCAAAAGAAATATTGAGGGTAAAAATGAAACAGAGATGTGCAGACTGGTCAAAGAGCCCAAAGACTGTGAGTCACATACTATCTGGATGCGAAGTACTCCTACACAAAGGAAACTACACAGACAGACACAATGCAGTCTATAAGCTAATCCACTTCAAGCTGTGTAAAAAATATGAAATAGGGCTAGAAACAGTAAAGCACTGGGAACATATTCCACAAAGAATAGAAGACAATGATAAAGTGCTGCTCCTATATGATCACGAGATGCCAACTTACATCAGAGTATCAGGATGCAGGCCAGATATAGTAGTGTGAGAGGAGGGGGGCAACAAATGCCTCTTAGTGAAAGTAGGAGTCTCAGTGGACTGGAATGTGGCTAACTATGAAAAGGAAAAGATCTTAAAGTACCAGAGACTCAAACATGAAATACGGAGGATGTGGAATGTAGAACCTGAGATCATCCCGATAGTGGTGAGAGCGACAGGAGCAGTAAAAAAATCTACAGTGGAGTTCCTGGACCAACTGCTCATAAGTATAACATCTCGGAGAAATTGTAGGGGAGATATTATGGTACAGCACCTCTATCCTACGCCTGGTACTAGGCTGTACCTAAAAATTCCTTAGAGTTAAGGTTTAACCCCGGAAGTAAGAAATTCTCTCCAGCTGGAGTAGAAGGGAAAAAACAAAAAGAAAAGACGTATCGTAACTATTGTAAACCGAATGACATCCTTTAATATAAACATATTTCAACATTTCAAAATTTTCTTCAAATGATAACCCAAAAGCGAAGCTTTTCTAACCTGCAGTTCCCTCATCGATGTCCGGTAAGCCACGACCAATTCCAAAACGTGCTCCGCCACCCTGGATAGCATCTTGAACCTCTGCTGCGACTGTTTCAGTCTTTCGTTCGAGAACGCGTTGTCGAGGGCGGCTAGATGTTCCTTCAGCCCGGCAACAATTGCCCGCTTTTGTGCCACTAGACTGGCACTCTCCGCTTCAGATACACGCATAGAGGTTAGAAGAAGATAAAAAAAAACAGTAGGATGATCTGTGAAACTGAATCAGATTATATGTATGTGAACAACCCGCCAAATCTCACTTGAAAACTGAACATCGCCTTATTCATCCCCTAGGTCCTGACTTACTCTTCAGTTCTCGAAGGGCTTCTTGGAGATCTTCGGCAACG
The DNA here is from genome assembly GCA_023014485.1 of Bathynomus jamesi. NCBI lineage: Eukaryota > Metazoa > Arthropoda > Malacostraca > Isopoda > Cirolanidae > Bathynomus > Bathynomus jamesi. Next base: position 145,666 of record JAJOZX010003810.1, read on the forward strand.
ACCATTTGTTGCGTTCCTTCCCACCCTTTTTCTATTTTCTCTAACGAAATTTTGGTCTTGGCCTCATCAACATCGAATCTGGATCGCCATTTTGATTCCTGAGCCTCATCGTAGGTCACCGCAGAGATTTCTGCGCTCAAAGACGCTACTTCCACGTTTCCAGTCTTCGTTATAAAGAATGGCAGGTAATTACATGAGGGAAGACCATAATACAATAAATACAACATAAATGAGGGGTAACTAAGCTATATCTACGAAAACTATAAAATTCCGGAAGAAAATAACTTATCGGAATGTTAAAGATAAAAATAGATATTTGAATGAAATTATGTGGGTTTTGCGTTCCCCATCCAAATGCGAAACGAAGATGGGAATTAGATGGGACGAAACGTCCACATCAAATATTTCAAATACTGACTTTCTTGCGTATAGGACTGAATTTCTTCGAATAAAACGGCAATATTGGATGAAAGTTTAGCGAATATTATATTATACAGGGTGTACATAAAGTCAGGATCTATTTTTGTGAAGCACTTAGGAATTATATGGAATTCAATCATAAAATGATAGTGGTAACATTTATTAAATAATTAAGAGTAGGATTCGACGTGACGCCCATCAGTATCCCTGCACAGCTCAAATCGTTCCGCAGCATTTCTAAACACATTCTGGAGCATTTGCGGGGTTATGTTATCTGCAGCAGTTCGTATACGTGTACGTAAGTTTTCAAGACTCGTAATCTTCGTCTGATAGACGTGCGATTTGATAAAGCCCCATGCAAAGAAATCTAAAGGGGTTAAATCTGGTGATCTCGCTCGCCAAGGTCTGTTGCTTCCGCGTCCGATCCAGCGATTTGGAAAACGTCCATTTAGATAATCCTGAACAATTTTGGCATAGTGACAAGGAGCACCATCATGTTGATAGACGACGGTACTAACAATCCTATCCCCAATCAGCTGAGGTTCAAGGAATTGCTGCAACATGTCCAGATAAATAAGCCCCGTAACTGTAGCTTCAGCAAAGAAAAAAGGACCATAAACCTTAGATTTTGTTAAACCCATCCAGACATTAACTTTAGGTGTGTCTCTTTCCAAATTTTGGATGAAATCATTCGGTCTTTCATCTGCCCAAATTCGACAGTTATGGCGATTTACTTTTCCACACGTATGGAAAGTGGCTTCATCACTAAAGAGAATGTTGTCCATTAAATTATCACTCCAGATTTGTTCTACGAGATCAGCACACACAGCACTTCGTCGAGGGAAATCTTCCTCATGTAAATCATGTAAAACCTGCAAATGATAGCTTTTCTTCTGCAAATCAACTTTCAGAATTTTGTGCACAGATGACGTCGGGAGGCCGAGTCTGTGTGATGCAGCACGAACGGACGTACGTGGCTCCTCAGTGATAATTCCGCGTACTGCATTCACGGTAAGATCTGACATACACGGTCGTCCTGATCTTGCTTCATCATTTACAGATCCCGTTCGTTTAAATTTGTTCACCAATTTTCGTATTGTCTTGTCTATTGGCCCCGGCTTATGAAATCTCCTTCTAAACTTCTCTCTGATGTCATTGTATTTCTTTCAATCGATTCGCCAAATTACTATTGCCACACGCTCTTCTCTATTCATTCTAAGGGCTTCTGAAAAGAAAAATAGAAAAAAATAATTATTTCACAAAAATAGATCCTGACTTTATGTACACCCTGTATATATTATATTATTCTTTCAATATTATATTATCATTGTTTGAAGTTATATATGGAATGAATTTCACAATTAAACACGTGAAATGAATGAATGATGCAAACCCACAAGGAAAAAGAAAAATGATTCCAAGGACTTGAATTGAATTGAATTGAACAGTGGCGACTCGTGGTATAAATGTATGGGGGTGCGATTTCATAAAATTTATAATTTTTAGAATTCTAGTACATAAACAATCACATGGTGCTTCCGTACGGTACTTATATGTCAAAAGAAGCCATAAATTTGTATTAAAAAAATATTTTAATAAAATATAAAAATAATTGTTGAATAAATTTGACTATAATAAATTTGACTATAATAATGTACCACTGTACGACAACACGGACTCACAATAGGCTAGTGCGAATCCAACTGCCGCTCACAAGAGTACTGTACTTGTATTAACATATGCGGCTATGCCAGACGTACAATTCTAGTTAATTACAAATAAGTAATAATTTTAATAAAATACATATAAATGGCTTATATCATTATTACTGAAGTAACTATTAGTAAAAATAAAGTTATTATAAAAAAAAATTCGCGATTGTACTTATATTTTCATTACAACAGTAAAATATAATTTATATTTACTTGAGCGAAAAATCTATCGCTCCATTTGGCTGCAATATTATTTTGTATTCAAACAGCGGTACGCTGTTTGAAACTATGCTATAAGTTTAGAATATTATGTACTGTATGAAGGCTTACTCAAAATGCCTCATGAATCATGATATGCCACATGAATTTTTAAAATATATTTCAAGAATATTTATTTTAATATCTTAAAATTAATATATTTTTTATCTGTTAAATTAATATTTATCGTTTCAAGCAAGGGGGAGCGACCGCTCCATCGCTCCTATACGCCAGTCGCCACTGGAATTGAATAACCTTTATTAATAATAAAATAAATACATTCTTTTCAATTTACAACGAAATGAATAATTGTGAAGCTCGACTATTTATTTAATTTAATTTGGCCCTTAAGCTTTAGGCTTTACTGGGCTCAAAGGGCCCAGAAGTACACCTCGTCAGGGAATGACGAGGTGTACTTCAGAATACACGAAAGGGCTTGGAATCATTTTTCTTTTTTCCCTGTGGGTTTGCATCATGAAGTTATATATATATATATATATATATATATATATATATACAGTACTGGCCAAATTATTAGGAATTTTTTAAAAATTTCATTTTTTGGTATAAAATGTTAAATTAAACCAATTTTAAATGTTGAAAAGTTATTTATTTCTACACAAGAATACATGGTCATTATTTAGCAATAGTTTAGTACTTAGTTTGACCCACCTTAGCTGCCATAATGGCTGCGACACGCTTCGGCATGCCATGAATCAATTTTTTGCATAATTCTTTAGTCGAACGAAGCGTGTTTGTTCGTCAGTTGTCGTTTGGTTGTCGTGCGATGCGGGTGTGTTTCTCTTTCTTTTACGTGTCATTGTAACTACCGTTTAATTTAAATAGTGTATTTACCCAATTTCGGCAATTATTTGTTACAGTTTTTAAGTGAATTTGAAAATGGGGCGAAAGAATGACTTGAGTCCACGGAAAATTGGGCAAATACAGGTTTTATTAACTTCTACATTTAAACAAAAGGAAATCGCTGCCAAACTCCATGTTTCACCACAGTCAGTACTTCGTATTAAGAAAAAAATGGTATTTGGAGAAAATGTAGGCCCAAAATGGGTTGGAAGATGCGGCAGAAAAAGGGTAACGACTCCAAGAACTGATAGACAGATTGCAATTTTGTCTCTTAGAAATAGAAGAGCTACTTGCAAAAACATTTCCAGTAGTCTAGCGGCTGATGGCATCAATATTAGTCGTAGAACAGTCAACAGGAGGCTTCTAACTGCCGGCTTCAAAGCCTACCGCCCAAGGAAGAAGCCCAGGCTCACTGAGGCTATGAAGAAGGCACGTTTTGCATGGGCAAAGGAACACATTAACTGGACTAGTGAGGATTGGGAACAGGGAAGAATAATATTTAACATTAAATAGAATGTTAATACAGTAAATACAGTATGCATAGAAGTGTATTTACAGTACGTGATAAAACTGCAGTAAAAATATCTGTAAAGCAGCAAGTCATACTGTACTTCGTTTTAGCTGTACTTCATACGCTATGCACTGACTCTTTCACAGGGCTTTCTTTGATTGCAGGTGGTGTTCTCCGATGAGTCAACGATTGCCGTGCTTGACGATCGTGTTCAAAGTGTAAGAAGGAGGCCTGGAGAAGAATTTTTGCCTGAGTGTCTGATGAAAACGGTGAAATTTCCACAAAAGATCATGGTTTGGGGAGCAATTTCTGTGCATGTAACTAGTCGTTTGAGCATTGTTGAGGGGAATATGAACCAAGTCAAGTATATAGAAGTACTAAGAAGACGTCTACTGCCTCAAATAAGGGAATGGTATGGTAATAGACGTTGGATTTTTCAACAAGACTCAGCTCCATGCCACACGGCAAAGTCGGTTAAAAAATGGTGTCATGAAAATAGTGTTCGGTTGCTCCCATGGGCTGGAAATTCTCCAGACATGAACCCAATCGAAAGTTTATGGTGTATTTTAAAGGACGTAATCCATGAAACGCCGATAACAACAAAACACCAACTCATAGAGCGACTTATTCAAGTCTGGTTTCACTCTACACGTATTAAGGAATTATGCAAAAAATTGATTCATGGCATGCCGAAGCGTGTCGCAGCCCTTAAGGCAGCTAAGGGGGGTCAAACTAAGTACTAAACTATTGCTAAATAATGACCATGTATTCTTGTGTAGAAATAAATAACTTTTCAACGTTTAAAATTGGTTTAATTTAACATTTTATACCAAAAAATGAAATTTTTAAAAAATTCCTAATAATTTGGCCAGTACTGTGTATATATATATATATATATATATATATATAAGTAAAGTCTTTTAAAATAGTTGGAATGAAGTTATTGAGAGAAATTTCCAGGAGTGCCGTCTTTTCGGCATTAGAGCCACATTGAAAGAAAGAAAAAAGGATTTATTGAGGCTTTCCACGCAGTAAACTATTTTAAAATATGTCTTGGGAGTGTTCAGTTATTATATACACACTCCACAATAGAGTCCACATACATGATTTAGCTTCAGTATGTAAGATCTCTAATATGAACTGATTTTAAACCAGTTACACATGAACAATGACCCGCAAATAGGTTAGATCAACAGACAAAGAGTGTATGTTTGCGTGTGTGTGTGTAAGAGAGAGAAAGAGTTACAAGGAGTTACAAGGAAAAGAAGTACCTCAAAAAGCCTTGCGGCCCATACCGAGGAGGTACCAATGGCAACGGGTGCCACGGAAAATTTTCTACTCACTCAAATAATGTGCAAGATTTGGTTTAACCTTTTCTTGAAATGAGCCACAGAGGAACTGTTCACAACTTCTGAAGGTAAACTGTTCCACGTGTCACAGATCTTATACGTAAAGTAATTCCCACACACACTAGTCCTAAACCGTTTCAAATCCAACTTTCAACCATTGTTGCGAGTTGGATTATCATTTAAACTACTAAACATGCTTCTAAAATCGACATCGTTGAACCCGCGTAAGAGCTTGAAAACCTCGATCAGTCGACCGCGCAGCCTCCGAGTTTCCAGCAAAAACAAGTTCAGGGCGCGTAACCGTTGATTGTAGCCCATATGCCTAACGGAAGGGATTAACTTTGTGGCCCTCGCCTGCACTCGCTCCAGCCTCTCAATATCTTTCCTGAGGGTGGACGACCAGAACTGCACAGCATACTCCAGGTGCGGCCGAACCAGGGAATTGTACAGAGAGAGAACACAATTTCCTTGTTCCGAAACTGAAATTGCCTCCTGATATAACCCAATAGCTTCTGGGCTTTCTTTTCCACCTCTACGCACTGTTTCGTAAACTTAAGGTCGCTACTAATTAGCACACCCAAGTCCAAATCAGTCGCCTCGATATTACTCCCCAACATCGAGTAGTCCGATTTGGGATTGGCGTAGCCAATGTGCATCACCTTGCATTTACCCAAGTTAAACGACATTTGCCATTTTTCGGACCACTCTCCTATCCTACCTAGGTCCGTACGCAGTTGCTCGATCGCCTCTGGCGTCCTAACATTGGCCCCAAGCTTGGTGTCATCAGCGATTTTGGCGATCCGATTGACGATGCCACCGTCGATATCATTTATGTAAATGATAAACAACAGTGCCCCCAAAATGGAACCCTGAGGAACCCCACTAGTGACCGAGGCCCAACCCGAACTAACCCCTTTAATTACAACCCTCTACCGCCTATTCTTCAGCCAGTTTTCAATCCACCTACCTACTTCCACACCGATAACCAGCGCGCGGACTTTCGCCATTAGCCGGCGGTGAGGTACCTTATCAAAGGCTTTCTGAAAGTCGAGATAAAGTATCTCAATCGCCCTCCTCTTATCATACCCAACATGAAGTGGAAAAACTCGAGCAAGTTGGTGAGACACGACCTATGCCGTCTAAACCCATGTTGGGAGTCCCCAAGCAGCTTGTACGAATCCAAATGGTCAACGATCCTATCCGCTATTATCCCCTCTAATAATTTACCTACAACTGAAGTGAGACTAATGGGACGATAGTTCCCTGGACTTTCGTGATCCCCTTTCTTAAAGATAGGGGTCACGTTGGCTTCCCTCCAGTCACCAGGCACCTGGCCTGTCTCCAACGATTTGTTGAAGACTGTAGCCAGGTGGGGAGCCACCTGGTCGCGCACCTCCCGGAACACACTGGGAGAAACTGGTCTGACCCAGGAGCCTTAAACGCGCTCAGTTTGTCTATTCTATCGGCAACGAATTTCGTGGTACATCGAACACTATCCAGGCCAGCACCTTCGTGCCTCACGCCTGGCTCGTGAATGACGCGGGTGTCCTCCCTGGTGAACACTCCCGCAAAGTACTCATGAAGCACATTAGCGATGTCCGCGTCGGAGGTCCGCAGAACGCCGCTTCGGTACTTTATCATGCTTCTAATGGGCTTTCTACTATTAACATAACTGAAGAACTCCTTAGGGTTCCCCTTGCAGAGGCTTTCCACCCGTAGTACTTCGTTATGTTTCGCTAGCCTAACCTTCGCCTTCACTTCCCTACACAGGCGGACATACGCTTCAGTGTTCTCATGGGAACGATTGGCCTTCGCCCTCCTATACGCTACTTTCCTATTTCGGATAGCCAAAGCGATGTCACGATTGAACCACTTAGGCTAAGTTGTAGCAGGGGTGACCGGTTTTGATGGTATGGCAGCAGACTGCAGCACCATAAACTCGTCCCGGAATGCACTCCACACTCCCTCAACATCGCCGCCGACCTCTAACCCCATCTCACCTACGCTATCCCTGAGGCTAACAAAGTCCGCCCGCCGTAGATCGAGCTTACTGCCTCTCGAGTTATTACGTTTCACCCGAGGGACGCACACACGGAACCTAATCAGACCGTGATCACTCCCGCCCAACGATTCGTCAACGGTGAGGCCAGTGACGAGGTTGTCTTCGGTCGTGAATACTAAGTCTAGAACGCTTTCGCCTCGTGTAGGCTCATTGACCCACTGAATGAGGAAGTTCTCATCAGCAAAGTCAACTAGCCTCCTCCTTTCAGCATCAGCAGTCTCTTCCCACTTTATGCTGCGACAGTTGAAGTCTCCTAAAACTACACACATCCTATCCCCTAGCAGGCTACAGAGTTCGGTGTACAGGGCTGTATCTTCCTCGAGGAGGAGATGCGGAAAGACAGAGAGACAGAGACGTAAGGGCATGTAAAAACTTCACACACAAACAGTGGTAATAGCAGTATAAAACAGACAAAGGTTCTTTCGCTATATACTGTTGACAGAAAAGATGTTGAAAGGAGAAGTACAAAAAAATTAGAAAAAGAATATTGAAAAAAATATAATGTGGAATACATACTAGACACGAAGAGAAAGGGTAAAATAAAGTAGAGCATGAAACGTTATTCGAGGCTAATCCAATTTATATTAATTAACTTATTCAAAATGCTGTTTAGTTTAGTTTGCGCTTAGGAATTATATTCCTTAATTCTGAAGAAGAATCTGGGGCTTGAAATTATATAGATTAAGGTTTGGACTATGTCCGCGTTTCAATTAAAATGAACAAAAGTTGGCCAAAAAAAGACCATGAGTGTTCTTTTGTTTTTACCAGCAAGAACATTTCGATAGGATATGTACCTCCATTGTCAAGACCAGAGAGATGCATTGGTAGGCTGGCCATATTTCCTTGAGACAAAAACGGGACATTGGGATGGCAAAAAAGGGACGGGGGTTATGTAATATTCTGTATTCATGAAAAAGTAAGTACATAAACATATTGAGCTTACAATTATTCTTCAGTGACAGAACCCATACAAAACGGTACTGTCCCGTTCAAATCGGTACGTATGGTCAGCCTATGCATTGGACGACTTCTTTAAAGGGGGTAAAGAGTGCCAACAAAATATAGTATAACGAGAAAAAAAGGGGGTTTAGTGTATGGTGCCAAGCGAAGACATACAACGCTGGAGTACCAAAAATACCAATAAGACCATTACCAGTCGGCATCCATGTGAGAGGAGTGAAGTGAGAGTTTTTTCCTGCTCTTCCACGCTTTCCATGAACTTTGATCCAGCCTTCCTTGAGGCGCTCTTGACGTCTTCATCTCTAGTTTCTGGAACATCGTTTCCGCTGGAAAGAAGAGAAAAGTTGTAAAATGTGAAATCAAAATGAGAGCCTCAGTCAGGTGTTGAATGACCGACAAAACATTAACGACAACTCTCCCGTAGGTTAGGTTAGGTTAAAAGTGCGAATATATAAGCGTGTGCACGTGAAATAAGTTAATAAGTTGGGAAACTCGTACGACAGTGCATCCTCGCACGCACGACGCGGCTCACCCCTTACTCACCCTCACGGCCCACGACCTCCTCTAAAAGAGAGATTCGCACCACGCTTTAGACGAGTCGTTTTGAATCTGGTACAGTATGTAGTGCTCTATCTTAAGGATTATAAGCCATTCTGGCACCACCATCACAAAACCCATTTAGTGCTATCACCAATAAACTTAGCAACTTGGTTCGTCTCATTCATTCATCCCTTGAAGTTTAAAAGTTATAATCCTAAAGTTTAACAACATCCTGACTAAGATGACTCTTGAAGGGCAATGCAGAAACCCCAAAGTCAGAAAAGTGTGAACCCACCGAATAGTCCACTTTATAATCTCTGGCACTTCTCACCATACTAGTACTATTCTAGTACAAATGGTGTCAGTCGCTTTTCTGACCCCGGGGGTGGTGGTGAGGTTAGTGCATTAGTGATTCGGTGTTCGATTACATCTGTTCTGGATCTACAGTTGGGCCCAGGAAACGGGCAACAACAATACGACAGCATTAGCTCCTCCTGTTTTTGTCCGATGGGCACTCTGACCACAGACATCACACAGTACAGAAAACACACACACACAGTACAGAAAACACACGCACACACACCTAACCCACAAACCACTGACACGACTCGGTCCGAATGCGGTCCTAGTTGCGAAGCCGCCACCCATTGACAGGTCAGAGACCAGCCTGAGCAGATCGGATCGAGTTAACTTAGTACGATTCCGATGTGAACATCACCCCAACTTACAAACATATAAACACAGACTAGACAACTCCACAGACGACACCTGCCACCTGTGCCAGGACACACCACAAACAATTGAACACACTATGACAGACTGTACCGCTCTAGCACAACATAGAACACAACATCATCACTAGTGCGCTGAACCTCTGGTCCACTCCGGAGAGGGCGATCGGTTATCTATCTGCGTGCCGCCGGCTTGCTCGATCAGGGTGGGCTGATCGGCTAACCAACAACAACAACTGTTTTTGTTCCAGTCTTGGAGGGACTTCGGGCCTTTGCACGCAGTTAGGGTTCGAAGCACATGCGTGCTCCCTCCGAATCAACTTCGACGCAGTTCACGAACACAATCCGAGGGTGACATCACATCCTGTCACACCACCCTTGAGATGCTTCTTTGGTGATGGGGAACCGACTCTCATCTCGCCGGAAAAATTTGATGTCGAATCGGCCGCAGCCACCTTTATTCCCAAGAAAAAGGGTGGCTACAAGAACGCGCAGCGCGAGAGGTTAGGCTTCCCGGTCTGTCACTTCTCACCATTCTAGTACCATTCTAGTACAAGTTAATTAAATAATATAAAACGGACAGGAATTTGTAACTCTTAAAATAGGGTATGTGAAAGTTATTTGTGGCTTTCAGGTTTATAAAAGAGATGGGCGAAAAATTGTTTCCGAATGCGAGATGAAACTAAGACTTCTTTGAGGCAAAAGGGAGAAAGCGAGCGTAGCACAAGTGATTCAAGGAGTCGAGAACGGGCCATCGAAGAGTGGATAGCAGTTTGTCGTAGAAAGCTGGTCGCAGACAGTCCAGCAGAAGCTCGCGTTTTTGTTCTCTCGTTATTTTTATTTTTTTTCCTCTCGAGCCCGTGGAGAATGGGATCCACTTTCAAGATGAAATCGGGATACCAAATTAAATTCAATTCTCCCCGAGGGCGTTTGTAAGGGAAACTTTCTTTTCGGGACCTAGACTTATTCTTATCCCGCCCGAGGCTTTTATTCCTGTCACACGAGAGGATGCAATTTATTTAGGCCTACTTGATTTCCGATCAAGGTTTATCCCATTTATTAATTGTATAACGTAAGTGTAATTTAATTCAACTTGTGAGAAATATAAGATTAAAATTATAAAAAATTAATAGTTTTATAACAAGAGTTAAAGGAAAATTTGAAAATTAAAACTATAAACAATGTTTGCCTACTTAGATAAAGTTGAACTGTGAACGTAAACAACACGAAGAAAACTAAATAAATGGCAGTAGTACGCCCGCAAAAAGGGAGTGTGAATACAATTGCAAGAGTGCCCACCCCCACATTGCCAACCCCTTGTTGCAAGGCACCCCATAGTGCCAACCCCCATCCCCTTGTTGCACGGCACCCCACCCCATTTGTTGCAAGGCACCCCCAAAATGGGGTTGCAAGAGCAACAAGGGGGTATGCAACTTGGAGGCGGAGTTATCCCCCAAGCTGCAATGAACTCCCCAAAGGGGTATACCTAACCTAAGAGAGAGGTGTTCGCCTGGCAGGAGCCAAGCGCATATTAAGACTTCAGCCTAGCTGCCACTGTCTTATAGGACCCCTAATCAGCCAGTTGGCTTAACTAACCAGTGTCTCCGGGCATCATCAGCCAATTGGCACAGTGTACACACCCATCTATACTGTTTATGTGCGTCGAGCGTTAAACTCTAAGGTGGAGGGGGCTTGAAACCCGGCGCGGCCTTCCGCGGTTGATAGCCAGGATGACTTAATGATCCGTGTTAAACTCTAAGGTGGAGTGTAAACATCTTTCCGCGGTTCGTAGGGGCAGGACCCCGTTATTGCAACACTCGATCATGTTGTTTATTTCTCTCTCTCTCTCTCTCTCTCTCTCTCTCTCTCTCTCTCTCTCTCTCTCACCAGTTGGCGTATCTGGTTGAGTTGCCAGATAGCAATATTTATTTAATTAAAGCATATATTCTGGTTTAGAAATCCGCTTTAGAAACCAACCAATTGATATAATTAAATACCGTGTACAAACGAAAAGGAATAAATAAAACGCCAATACATCATTCTGTTTATTTAGGCGAATTAATGGAAATAAATATACAATTAGATATATATATATATATATATATATATATATATATACGAACGGGAAAAATATAATCAAAAATATACAAAACGTTGCATTATCATATAGTACAGGAAAAATATATACATTTATATTAAATATATTGAAAATAATAATATACGGAACATAATCAACTGCATATTAGTACAGGAAATATATATACAGTTATATTAAATATATTGAAAATAATAATATACGAAACGTATAATCAAATGCATATTAGTACAGGAAATATATATACATACACAATTAAATAAATAAATATACATCCTTTATGTTCTACGGTGCAAAACGTTAAACTCACACGTAATAGAGTCTACATCCACATCGCTCTTACTTTGTACCACGTGATAAAACCGTTCAAGCAACACCACCGTTCAACTGATACGGAGTCATATACTCGACATAAATGGATTTCATATCGTTCAATACTATTTTTGTGCCTACTTTACATCCGGTTGGCAAGTTATCTTTAAACACGGCTAGAATACAATCAAAAGCACGCACAAAGAGGTCGTCGTTAACCACAATATCATTATTAAATACAAGTTTATAAACACACCTTTCCAATCGAGGGTTTTTTCTTACCGTCCCGAGCTTTTCAATCGTGAACGCTTCTTCACTCTGCATAGCGGCAATTGAAATAATCTTCCCAGTCGTAACGACAGCTATTCATTGTATAGAGGTACAGCTCTTCAGGGTGAACAGTGTAGGTGAGCTTAGCCCTGTACCGCTCAAGTGTTTTGTACCAAAGTTCAGGATATTTCGAAGAATCTAAACCTTTTAAATATGCATCCAGCTCTAGACCATTCTCGCCTTGTTCATTCCTACATTCGATAAATCCTTCGAGCAGAGCGGTGTATGCGTATTCAAGAACCGTGTCAAAATAAATCATATCCGTAACACAAGCGTCTAATATAGGCTTCAGCTTGCGGAATCCGACGATTTCAAACATTTTGTCAAGGATGAAACGGTTTCGCGTAGGGACAAGAACGTTATTATCAGATGCGTTCTTCCACATCAGCCGTATTTCAATGCATGGCTGTTCGTTATTTATACACAACGTGCAAACAACGGCGTATGAGGGGGCGTCTCTAATCTGCTCTATTCTTGTACCTACATCTGCAGGTACTTTATAACGGTCCTCTCCCCACTTCTCAACTATCACGAAGACTCTATTCATCTCCTCAACACTTAAATAAATAACATTACGCTTGCTTGCCTGCCTGCAAATCGTTTCAAGTACATAGCTAATGGTGCCGGTTTCACGCCTGAACACGCGCAATGACTTCGTCACGGAGACATCGTACGAGGCGTTGATAATGCTTCTCAAAGGAAGTTCCATCGTGTTCGCACGTCCGCTCGGCTCAAGCTCTGAGATGACTATGAGCCAGAGGTGGACGGATCGGCACGACGGGTGGAGTGAGTCACGCTGATGAAACGTGTATGGGTTTGTTCGAACTCGTATGTTTCGTGAGGTACACGGGTGGGCAGCTCGCTGGGGGGGGCGTCACACTGCTAAAACGTGTACAGGCTTGTTCGAACACTTATGCTCTTGGACAAACAGAATTTTCCGAAACAATATCGACTTTAATGTTTTATCACTCACCAGACGCTCATTCCCACAAACTAAACATCTTCACAATCCAGCGCACTATTTGAGAGAAACATATGTCCATATTTGTCCTTTTTGTTTAACAAACGATACTCGTCTCTAAAGTCTGTTAAAAACTCACCCAGCCCATTAGCCACAACCTCACTACAAACCTCATCATGATATATATTAATATAGTGGTAAAAATACTTAAGATTCTTCATGATGACAAGATTTACATTTTCAGCAGTAGGGTACGAGTAGTCGTTATGGTGTAACATGATATAATATCGCTTGTCACACCACTCATCAACAAGACTCACTATCCATAGCCGTTGCTTATCTTCTGAACGTGTTGCTTCATCTACTTCACGGTATATGTGAGCCTTTATAAAGCTTAGGTCTATAACATACTTCAATACATCGTTTGTACTACGAAATGCTACGACGCCCTCGCCAGAATACCCGTAGAGTATTTGAACATCTTGGTCCTTCGCACGGCTCAATGTACCCTTAAAAGAGGCAAAGGAGGGGGGAATAGGGAGTTTTTCAGTATCCACCACATCTTGGCACTTTGCCGAATACCACTTCATAAATGTTGAACACGCAATATTAAAGGTAGCCATTACTATTTTACTTCTACGCGAGAGAATACACGCCAGAGCTCAAGGGTATGCAGAGGTCAACTGAGCACGCAGGGATAGAGGCATGCTCAGGTAGCGGCAGGACTCAGATTGCTGGTCTTACAGTGGGCGGGGCTTAGCTTTTTACTGTACACACACACACACGCACGCACGCAAAGGAGAGAGTGAAACGCTAATTGAAACACGATTTATGTAATAAACGAAATATTCAAGGTGTGTATATATATTTACAAATACGTGTAATAAATAAGTTAACAATAGACATATCAAAGATCATGGTATCCAAAGGGAACAATATCATAGTACACCCAGCTAATCTTACTTTTGAAAACTGTCAGGATATCTACTTATGGTTACAATTTCTTGTTACTCTAACGTAAAATTAATCCCATCATGTTTTTGCCTGTTTCCATGGTGATTATTTCGGCATATATATGGTGGAGATTTAATAATATTTTTCTCGATAATTCAGCACCGCTGTAGGACACAAAACTTTTAAGAATTATCTGCGTTTAAATTCGTGGCATTACTCTTTATTTTACTTATCATTATAGGACCGATGCGGAACTCGGTCGTGTTATAGATACTTTTGATGAAAGGGGAATAAATGAAATGGAGGCTTCTCCGCACAATCACCCCCGTGATTATCGAGGAGATAATGTAAGTATTTTTGAGGTTAAGAACAAAACACTGTATTTTCATTTATTAAATGGTAGAAAACATGTACAAAACGGGGCCAGTATCCGTTAAATAAGTCTTAATGGCCACAGTTACAAATGTATATACAACTTTATACAATATAGATATACATCTTTACACATTACAGGGGGTGCTAACATATGGGAACCTTTTTTTTATCTGTCTGCATACACTTTTATCGTTCATCTGTGTCGCACAAATCGAATAATTTTTAAAAATTCATAAATCCCTTCCCACGTGACATGTGCATGAAAAATAAAATGCAATGCAATCCACATGTTTCAGTATAATATCTCTGAAAACGATATGGGCTTCAAACAATCTCAGGTACATGTAATTGCGCGATAAACTGCACAATTACCGAATCATTTCAGGGTTGAAATCCGAGTGAATCAAAATAGTACATTCTTTCCCTATTTTTAAAATAGATTGCAAACCAATGAATCCCCTCACCCACACAATGTCAGTGTTAACGATAATCCCGTACCAGTTTCTCGTACTTGGCATCTTCAATATTTCATTCTTCGCAAACACACCGATAAATTTTGAGCGCGTGAAACGGTCACTTTTCATTACTCTCTGGAGTGTATTCGCGTCCATTTTAAAAGTCTGTGATGACGTTCTTGAAACGATCAACTTCTATTAGTGCCTGTGATTCGAGATACACAAGTACACTTATAGGCGCGTCTATAGGCTTGCCAAATTCCAACCTGACTGAGATATTCCCACTCTGCTGTGGACTTAAATGCGTATCTGAGCCAGCAGACAAGTCAGGCGTAATATAAAATGAATAAATGTTAAATTCTTCAACAAATTCTTTCTGCGTTACACCAAAACCAAGTTCGTCACAGGCGCCTGTATTATGAGCCAGACTACTATATGCTCTCGTGCAGAGCGGGAACACACCGTCTGATGAGTAGTCCGTAATTATGGTTCCTCCCAGAGCGAGACCATTTACGTATAGAGTAATATTTTTAAGGCCGAAATTCTCGAATTTAAAGGCACTCTTTTTATATTTTCCATTCGTCGAGGCGTGGTCCTGCATTCCAATTAATATCCTTTTAAGTAGGACACCAAGGGCCACGTTTTCTAGTTGCTTCGAGGCCAACCCTGCGGGGACCGTGTACAGTTTGATCTGTACCCTGTTAATTGGGTATTTTACTGTGGCGTGTATTAAGTCTCTCTCAATTTCTATTTGTTTCGGGGAGCTTAATTTCACACGGCGTATACGCAAATACGTTTCCATGATGAGTATTACAGCGGGTTTCGCACCTTCTTCTTGATCAGACCCCAGATTTATGCAGATCTCAGGAATCGTGCGGGTAAGCTTCAACTTCATATCCACCCCGTTCATAAGCAATTTCTCCTGGAATGTGAAGTCTGTATGCAGGCGTCCAAAATTCTTTGTCCCATTTTCATCTTTAGTGTGGTAATACCCCTCGGCTGTTAAAAAGGTGCCCTTCGCTTCTTTTAAAAAGTTAAGGACATTTTCCAGATAGGCTCGTAGGTGGTAGTACCCCGTACCTGCCGAGATGTTAACCTGGTTTAAATACACTTCACACTGGCTGAATATGGAGTGTAAAAAGTTGGTTTCAGGGTAGGCAGAGTAACTATCATCGCAGTCAGTTCCATCAGAATGGGCTATACGCAGTTTAGCGTACATGTGCATGCAGCGTGGGTCAAAAAAGTAAGGGTCTCAACTGGGTATCACGAATTCTTTAGGGGCCACTGGGTGAACTAATTGTGTTTAATGGGTTAATTGTAATAAAGTCGCTATGCTCAATAGAGACCTGAGTGGGGGGCATATCAAAGAGCGACAGTTCTGATTTACAGCATTGTGAACTACACGGATGGATGAAACGCGCCATGAGTTTAAAATAGTGCCACCTCCCTCGACAAGTATTAGTCAACCTATGATTCGTAAGAGTAGTGTCCTCAGCTTATGTCAGTTAAAAAAATTATCAGCCATAGGTTTCATACGCTTAGAGCACTTCTTTTTTTATTTCCTTTTACGTTTAACGCCACGTGATGGTAACCCCTTCTTCCTGACAGATCTCTTCTTTCCACCACCACGCATTTTTCTCTTTGCATCTTTGATGATTTCGTCCCATGTACGTTTTAAATGTTTTTTAGAGCTTCTTTAGGGTTAGTGCCACCCATTATGTCTTCTGCCGCGTTAAAACCTGTTTGTAACGCCTTCCGCCCTAGGTACCTGGCACCCCTCTTCAACAGTGGGAAAGCGGTGCGTAGTATGGATGAAAATATGGATCCAAGTCCACTCCCACGCTGGTACCTCACCCCTCGGTAGACTGTGAACGGTCTTCGAGTCATTATAAACGACGAAAGTGTAGTTTCACTGTTAAGCTCCCATCACCGAATGGGAAATTTTTTCCCTCAATCGTTCTTATATATATCGAGATGTTGGTTAATAGATTAGTCGCAACATTCACATAATGGGGCTTGTCATATGTAATGCTCAAACTTTTCCCTCTATGGTTGGGGATGTGTGCAATGCGCAGCAGGCGGGCCTGGGTGTCCCCAACAAATTGGTGCCCTACGATATTGCTGTAAATATAGCACATGTCTGGGGGCGGAGAGCTTTCACCCAATTTCTCCATATTCATTTGATACATTAAGCTGGACAAGTCATGCTGTGCCGCGTGAAAGGTATCTCTTTGGATAGCTGTGCTATATCGGCCCTCAGCCACAATTGTGAACAGCTCTTTATCTTTAATATTTCTACTAAGCGTTGACTTTAACTTCAATGTGCATGCAGGCGTGTCTATGTTTACGACTTCAAAAAGTAAATCGTATGTCAGGTACGACATTTCAAGACTCTTGTTTAACCCCGTCACAGTGTCCATGGCTGTATCATAATGCCCGATTCCTAGCGATACATTTGTGCTATAGTACCGTTCCTCGCCGAGCAGGACTGATCACATAGTATTGTCTAAGGTTATGCCTAATTTTTCGCACTCATCGAATCTTCTAATGATCAGAAATATGATTTGTTAATTTTCAAGAGTTAAAAATTTGGTGGCTAACTGAAGCACATAACCCCACCTCATACGAATCACGCTCCAATTCAATGGGTCCGTGGAGTTCTGTCACAAAGTTGGCGAGGGTGTTGTTAGGGTGTACAGAGGGACGAGGAGAACGAGAGTGTGACGTAGAAATGGTTCGGAGCCATGTTGCATACTATTTAAGCTTCATTATTGCATCAGCTTTTATATAGGTGTTGAAGCTTTCTGGGTAACCTAGCCATTTCACCAGGTATATTTTTCTCTCTCCTGAACCTTTGCTTCCTATAATTTTCTCAATTTTAAACACGTTTTTTCCTAAATTAAATGCCACTTTCTGCAACTCCTCACGGTAAAAGCCTCCTGCGACTTCTTCCCCATTCAAATCTTCAACGTAATACATCATTATCTCACCTTTAGGTCTCATAGCCCTAACTTTAAAAATCTCACGTGTCCATCCCTGCTCAAATCCCTTCGCGAATTTATTTCCCGAACGCGACAGCCTTACATAATCATTGATTTTGAAACGCGCAGTGTGTGGTGGCGGTGTTCCATCTCTCCTCACCTCTGGGCGCGTACCTCTTTCTAAAACATCGTTAGGTGTTGTCCCAATCGTGCGATGGTGTGAGCGGTTGTAGGATGAGGCCAATGATTCCAGAACGTTTATATATCTGTGTGTGTTTTTATGTGTAAAATAACGGTGCATGCGTTCCTTTATGGTACGTTGAACTCTTTCAGCTAAAGAGGCCTTATGTATAGAATTGGTAGAGTAATAGCTGATATTAAACTCTGTCAGCATGTTCTGAAAAGCGCGTCCTGAATTAATCACAGATATCTAGAGAATACATCTATTATGAATAGGATGTAGCGGTAACCATCGTTATACACTGAATATATTTGCATCTCTGTTAAATCCGCCTACCAAATAGTCAATCGATGCAGCTGTTGTCTTGGCCATTTTAAACCTTTTTCTTACCGGTTTATGAAGTGTATAAGCATCCTGTTCCAGCAAAAATCCCTCAACATCTTTTTTCCTTACACTGTAAACACCTCTGTACAGTCTATTAACGCCACCATAGGAGGCGGGGTTAGAAATGTCATAATATCCTTTACTTAATATGTTAGCCATTTGCGTATTTTAGAGGCACGTGGATAAGGCTGGCCGTTTGTTCTCTTCTTTCTCCTCTTCAGAGACGCCGCTGCTGCTGGGGGCGATGGCGTACTCAGGTGTGACACATGCGAGACTTAACCCGTCTTTTAACCTATTTAGATTATCTATCAATGTTTTGGGGACATTTATTTGCTGTAGTCTTGCTTTAATATGCTTCCAGCCTGTTGGCGAGGGTCTGTCCCACTTTCTCACCAGATCACGAACAATATCAACGATATTGGATCCTTGTACCCTTGTTCCTTCAACAATGACCTCGCCTGTATCGGTCCACTGTATGATGGGGTCCTCAATCAATAGATTATAAAGACTTAAGCCTTTATTTATCAATATATGTGGGAGGCTGTTTTTTAGCACATGTTTGATGTGATGTGTTCCGTTGCTCTTTGGTTGGGTATCGTCGGGGCCAGGTCCTGTGTCGCCATGCTCAGCACTACTCGCGCTGTGCCTAATAACCACGGGGAGCTCTGTAAGATGCTTATAATCCTCGTACTCATGAAGAAATTTCTGCAAAGCCTCTTGGTACAAGATCCTTTTCTCATCAGGTGACTTTTCACTCTTTAATAGGGCTAGCAACTCGCTTTCCATTCTTTTAAGCCTACTTTTACGGGGTTCTAGAGCCGTGTCTGGAATCTTTGAACTTTGCAATAAAGCATACACCTCTTGCGGAATCACAACCACCACCTTCATTATATTAATCTAGTCAGTAAAGGACTCAAAACTGAAAATAAGATAGTCAGGAATGATCCTTTTCTTTGGTCAATAATGCGCTTTTTCTTACCCACAGTTTGACTTTTATGAGCGCGTGCTCGTATTATGTTCTTGTAACGACGTAAGCGAGTCTTCTGAGAGGGTTTCATTGGCACATTACATTTTATAACATTGAGACAGATTTCACAGATGCATTTTAAAAAGTCAGAGTCGATATTTTTAATAAACATTTGTTGCAGCGTCCTGGGCAATCGTTGATAGATTTTTATTAATTCACGATATTTCTTTAGCTTATTTGTCATTCTGGAATATACACCGTTTCAGGTTCGCTTGGGAATATATTCGTTCTTAGAAGCACCCTAAACGTGTTTCGCGGGTGAAGGTCACAAAGCAAATATCCATAACGCTGGTTTGTGGCCTCTTTATAAACCTCCAAAAACTCCTTACGCTGATTCGGGAACATTTGGTTGGCTAATACCCCAATTTGTGACACATCTCTACGTTGCGCGAATAAGACTAGATAGTGTGTATATAGCGACACATCGCGCATGTATCTTTTTGAAAAATAGATTCTGATTGATGAAGAATACGCTTATGTTAAGATGGTGGGGGAATACTGTAAATGTCTCGGCAAACGTTTTATCCATCTCCAACATGAGGTTGTCAATTACAATGACTGTATGTTCATTTCCCTTTATTGGGGACATCTGACTATTAAAACTATGAAAGATAGGAAAATATCATGTTTGATTCAGGTTGTTTAATAAGGAAAACTTTGTTTGTTAAAAGTTGTTTTCGCTCAAATAGACGATACCGGATTCCCTTAAAACTGTATATATGAAAGGTAGGAAAATATGTTTTAGTATTTCGTTCAAAGGGTATCTTTACAGGAAATTTGTTTTTTTTTCTCGGAACTGATAATTATCAAACCTTAATCTCGCCTAACTTAAAAGTAGAGACTACTACGTTTATGATAGAAGTGATTATTTTAAATTTACTCGTATGAGGTTATATTTAACTGAGTTAAGTTAGGCGTAACTGAGTTAAGTTAGATTAGGCTAAGTAATTAGGTTTCGGCGGTATTCATTTCGAGGGTTTTCCGTTTCGATCGATGGTTTTCATTTCGATTATTTTCCGTTTCGGTAAAATGACGGAATTTCCGCAAAAATGTTCATTCATTTTAGCGACTTAATTTTTGCATTTGACAATACGCAAAATTAACCGCATTGTGAATGTGTTTACCTCGTGAAAACGTTTGTTTGGGCAGAAGTACCCTTTCAGTCATCGGTCGGCCTTGGAACTAAGAAGTCGTGCAGCTAAGGTGATGATTTTTTGTGTAGTTGTAAATTTAAAATAGTGTTACGTTACTGCCCCCTCGCATTACCCCGTTTTATCTAAAAGTGCTTTCGGTATAAATGAAGTTAGTGGAGTATTAAACGGATGTATATTATTCCGCCCATGCCCGTTTCAAATTATAACGGATTCCACTCGGCCACGTATTTATAAAGTACAGCGAAGCGTGTGTAAATAGAATGATGAAGGATAAAGAGAAATGTAAAAGATTATTTTTTGACGGGATGTAAATAATGGAATTACTGACATAGCTTTGTAGTTTTAGTTCGCTTTATAATTTTAAGTTAATGTAAAGGTTTAAAGACGAAAAATATCCATTAAAGACACTGCGATGATTTTCCTTTCAAGATGGCGCCCATCATTTTCAAAATTCCCTCTCATAGCGAGCGTTTTTGCGGACAAATATTTTTTTCATCTCTTTTCGTCGGAGTCTAGACTTCCAAACCGCTTTGACTCAAAATCAGAGTCGGAATTCGAGTCATTTCCTTTTCGCGTTGATACTGGAATAAATAAACATTCAAATAGATTCGGGATGCGGCGAAATAAGCACTTCATATAAATGAAGCAAGGACTCTGAAGTGTTTTGGAAATTTAATTGTTGTGAAATTATTTTTTGGAAATTTAATTGATGTGGTTTGATGTGCGAATTCGTTGGAAAATTTAATTACATGAAGCAAGGACTCTGAAGTGTTTTAGAAATTTAATTGCCGTGAAATTGTTTTTGGAAATTTAATTGATGTGAAATTATTAAGCAAGGATATTGAAATTAAATTAATTGAATTGAAATGGATAAATTACATGGAAGCAAGGACTCTGAAGTGTTTTGGAAATTTAATTGCCGTGAAATTATTTTTTGAAAATTTATAAACATTATTATTATTATTTAATTAGACCAAATGGCTAGTATAGGAATATATATTATTATTTTCAATATATTTAATCGTTTAATATAACTATTTATTTCCATTAATTCGCCTAAATAAAGAGAATGATGTATTGGCGTTTTATTTATTCCTTTTTGTCTGTACACGGTATTTAATTATATCAAATGGTTGGTTTCTATAGCGGATTTCTAAACCAGAATATATGCTTTAATTAAATAAATATTGCTATCTGGCAACTCAACCTTCTAAGCCAAATGGCGGATTATGTCAGAATATATGCTTTAATTAAATAAATAGCGCAAACTGACAACTCTACCAGATACGCCAACTGGTGGTGAGAGAGAGAAATAAACAACATGATCGAGTGTTGCAATAACGGGGTGCTGCCCCTACGAACCGTGAAAGGATGTTTACACTCCACCTTAGAGTTTAACACGGATCATTAGGGCGCCCTGGCCAGCAATCACGATTTTTAGATTAACTTTTTTCCGGAAATTTACATATATAGGCTGGCCTTTGCCCCCCGTACGAACTGTTCATTCTGGCGAAGCTTTACACTCCACCTTAGAGTTTAACACGGATCATTAGGTCACCCTGGCTATCACCGCGCCGGGTCTCAAGCACGCCTCCACCTTGGAGTTTAACGCGTGACGCACATAAACAGTATAGATGGGTGTGTGCACAGTGCCAGCTGGCTGATGATGCCCGGAGGCACTTGTCGATTAAGCCAACTGGCTGATGATGCCTGGAGGCACTGGCTGATTAGGGGCCCTATAAGACAACGGCAACTCGGATGAAGTTTCAATATGCGCTTGGCTCCTGCTAGGCGAACACCTCTCTTAGGTTAGGTATACCCCTTTGGGGGATTCATTGCAGCTTAGGGGATAACTCCGCCTCCAAGTTGCATACCCCCTTGTTGCTCTTGCAACCCCATTTTGGGGGTGCCTTGCAACAAAGGGGGGTTGGGGTTGCACTATGGAGTAGAAGTTGGCACTTTTGGGGTGGGGGTGGCACTCTTGCAACATTTGCAATTGCATTGCGCACTCCCTTTTTGCGGGCATACTACTAATGATTAAACTACCATTCCAAATTTAGTGAAACGCTACTATCGTTATTACCGTGCTTTACTTTCGTCATCACCCACCCACGAATGGGTCAATGGAAGGGTCACTCACCAACAACCGACTACCAAGGTTCACCGGGGAAGGAACGTCACCACAGGAGAGTACTCCGAATTGAACAGTACGATGCATAAAAATGTGACGCTCAGTTTCGGAGAAAGTTCTCTCCAAGACAAAATTTTAAAAAAATCATAGAAAATTACTAATTGGTAATGTGATTATTTTTATATGTATATTTTTTTTATTTTTGGCGACACGAATTAAGAAATTGAAAAAATAAACTAATCGTTAATTACCAATAAGAAATTTATGCTTTTAGGAAATGTTGTTTCTCGGCGAATTATTTTATGAAACTGTACATTGCAATCGAAAATAGATTTTAAAGTAAATATAAAAATTGAATATATGTGATATGTTAAGATACAAATACTCATTTCTGCTTATTATAGGTCTTAAATTCAAAGTAGTGAGAATAAGTGAAAATCTATCTCTCTCTCTCTCTCTCTCTCTCGCGGATGATCTAAAACTGAAGACAGACAGGGGGATGTTAATGGGTATTTTACCGCGAATGAATGCCAGTGACCACGCGCTCAGTAAGGTCATTGGCATCAACGAGAGGGTGCAAGACTTGTGCGTCCCGCTGGGCGTGAGGTTTATTCACCCCTTCGACGCATTTTCGGGTAGGTGGGACCTTTACCAGAGGGATGGTGTCCACCTCAATAACAAGGGTAAAGGTGTGCTAGGCGCGCTGCTCGACCGGCACCTATACAGAATGGTGAGGTCAAGTTCCGGGAGAGATGATGGGCCCCCACCGGGGAGGGATGATAATGAGCCGGTGGCGGACGTACCTTCAACTGAAGGGTGCGTCCAGGTACAGGTGGGTGACCCTCCTTCCACGTTGGAGGAGGCTCAGGCTCCTGCGGAAGTTGACTCCTCGTTAGTGAGGGGCTCTTAAACTCCCGATAGCCATGGCTGTTCGGGAAACGGGTCGTGCTAGGGGGCGGTCAGAATAGGGAAGGCTCCCTCCGTGCAATGCTTTTTAATGCCAGGTCGATAAGGAACAAGTTTGGCGAGCTACGGGCGCTCTTAGCATCAGAATACCAGGATATCGTTGCTATCACCGAGTTCTGGATTCATACTGATCGTAGGGACTACGTTGGGGAGTTCGAAATTCCCGGGTATAGAATGTTTCGCAAAGACCGCACCCGTGGGGAGGGGGGTGGGGTACTAATATACGTCAGGGACACGTTGAGTCCGGTTGACTACCAGTTCCGGTCGGAACGGGAGCTGCTTGGCGTCGATCTGAATGTGGGAGGGACGAGCTATAGGTTAATCTTGGTGTACAGACCTCCGCATCTCCTCCTCGAGGAGGATACAGCCCTGTACACCGAACTCTGTAGCCTGCTAGGGGATAGGATGTGTGTAGTTTTAGGAGACTTCAACTGTCGCGGCATAAAGTGGGAAGACAGGACTGCTGATGCTGAAGGGAGGAGGCTAGTTGACTTTGCTGATGAGAACTTCCTCACTCAGTGGGTCAATGAGCCTACACGAGGCGAAAGTGTTCTGGACTTAGTATTCACGACCGAAGACAACCTCGTCACTGTCCTAACCGTTGACGAATGATTGGGCGGAAGTGATCACGGTCTGATTAGGTTCCGTGTGTGCGTCCCTCGGGTGAAGCGTAATAACTCGAGAGGCAGTAAGCTCGATCTACGGCGGGCGGACTTTGTTAGCCTCAGGGATAGCGTAGGTGAGATGGGGTTAGAGGTCGGCGGCGATGTTGAGGGAGTGTGGAGTGCATTCCGGGACGAGTTTATGGTGCTGCAGTCTGCTGCCATACCCTCAAAACCGGTCGCCCCTGCTACAACCTAGCCTAAGTGGTTCAATCGTGACATCGCTTCGGCTATCCGAAATAGGAAAGTAGCGTATAGGAGGGCGAAGGCCAATCGTTCCCATGAGAACACTGAAGCGTATGTCCGCCTGTGTAGGGAAGTGAAGGCGAAGGTTAGACTAGCGAAACATAACGAAGAACTACGGGTGGAAAGGCTCTGCAAGGGGAACCCTAAGGAGTTCTTCAGTTATGTTAATAGTAGAAAGCCCATTAGAAGCATGATAGGTTCGTTAAAGGAGCGAAGCGGCGTTCTGCGGACCTCCGACGCGGACATCGCTAATGTGCTTAATGAGTACTTTGCGGGAGTGTTCACCAGGGAGGACACCCGCATCATCCCCGAGACAGGAGTGAGGCACGAAGGTGCTGGCTTGGATAGTGTTCGATGTACCGCGACAGTCGTTGCCGATAGAATAGACAAACTGAGCGCGTTTAAGGCTCCTGGGCCAGACCAGTTTCTCCCCAGAGTGTTCTGGGAGGTGCGCGACCAGGTGGCTCCCCACCTGGCTACAGTCTTCAACAAATCGTTGGAAACGGGCCAGGTGCCTGGTGACTGGAGGGAAGCCAACGTGACCCCTATCTTTAAGAAAGGGGATCACGAAAGTCCAGGGAACTATCGTCCCATTAGTCTCACTTCAGTTGTAGGTAAATTATTAGAGGGGATAATAGCGGATAGGATCGTTGACCATTTGGATTCGTACAAGCTGCTTGGGGACTCCCAACATGGGTTTAGACGGCATAGGTCGTGTCTCACCAACTTGCTCGAGTTTTTCCACGTCATGTTGAGTGAGTATGATAAGAGTAGGGCGATTGATATACTTTATCTCGACTTTCAGAAAGCCTTTGATAAGGTACCTCACCGCCGGCTAATGGCGAAAGTGCGCGCGCTGGGTATCGGTGGGGAAGTAGGTAGGTGGATTGAAAATTGGCTGAAGAATAGGCGGCAGAGGGTTGTAATTAAAGGGGCTAGTTCGGGTTGGGCCTCGGTCACTAGCGGGGTTCCTCAGGGTTACGTTTTGGGGCCGCCGCTGTTTATCATTTACATAAATGATATAGACGGTGGCATCGTCAGTCGGATCGCCAAATTCGCTGATGACACCAAGCTTGGGGCCAATGTTGGGACGCTGGAGGCGATCGAGCAACTGCGTGCGGACTTAGGTAGGATAGGAGAGTAGTCTGAAAAATGGTAAATGCCGTTTAACTTGGGTAAATGCAAGGTGATGCACATTGGCTACGCCAATCCCAAATCGGACTACTCGATGTTGGGTAGTAATATCGAGGTGACTGATTTGGAAAAGGACTTGGGTGTGCTAATTAGCAGCGACCTTAAGTTTACCAAACA
Source organism: Bathynomus jamesi (assembly GCA_023014485.1). Lineage (NCBI taxonomy): Eukaryota > Metazoa > Arthropoda > Malacostraca > Isopoda > Cirolanidae > Bathynomus > Bathynomus jamesi. The sequence continues at coordinate 171,598 of JAJOZX010003810.1, forward strand.
GTGCGTAGAGGTGGAAAAGAAAGCCCAGAAACTATTGGGTTATATAAGGAGGCAATTTCAGTTTCGGAACAAGGAGATTGTGCTCTCTCTGTACAATTCCCTTGTTCGGCCGCACCTGGAGTATGCAGTACAGTTCTGGTCGCTCACCCTCAGGAAAGATATTGAGAGGCTGGAGCGAGTGCAGGCGAGGGCCACAAAGTTAATCCCTTCCGTTAGGCATATGGGCTAAAATCGACGGTTACGCGCCCTGAACTTGTTTTCGCTGGAAACTCGGAGGCTGCGCGGTCAACTGATCGAGATTTTCAAGCTCTTACGCGGGTTCAACGATGTCGATTTTAGAAGCATGTTTAGTTTAAATGATAATCCAACTCGCAACAATGGTTGGAAGTTGGATTTGAAACGGTTTAGGACTAGTGTGTGTGGGAATTACTTTACGTATAAGATCTGTGACACGTGGAACAGTTTACCTTCAGAAGTTGTGAACAGTTCCTCTGTGGATCATTTCAAGAAAAGGTTAAAGCAAATCTTGCACACTATTTGAGTGTGTACAAAATTTTCCGTGGCACCCGTTGCCATTGGTACCTCCTCGGTATGGGTCGCAAGGCCTTTTTAGGTACTTCTTTTCCTTGTAACACTCGTCTCTCTCTCTGTCTCTCAGAGGAGACAGTCTATAAGTTTTCTTTGATAATGCGACTGAATATGACACTTCAACAAATCCTTTAAAGATTTAATTCTAAAGAAATTTTCACAATTATTCCACAAAACATAACAATTCCTTGAACATATGAAAAGGTCATTTACAAAGAAACGCTTCCACAATGCTTCGCCATATATATATATATATATATATATATATATATATATATATATATATAATATATATATATAATCTAAAATTCCATCGGAATTTCGGATTATTATTTATTATTTGGTTTGTGATTTATTTATTTATCTAATTATTACAAATATTAGTATTATTTATTACCTGGAATAGAAAAAATAATAATTTGAAGGCGTTATGGGGCCGGATGTTTGAAACATCATGTGTGTGTGTATATATATATATGTGTGTGTGTGTGTGTGTTTACAGAATTGTAAATTTACTTACTAGAAACGCTTGTTCCTTATTTGGTCTGGAATGGGAAAGGAAAGTTTTGTCGGGCGAATTGACAAATGTTCTCTTGATGAATCGGACATTATTCCATTCGTATTATTATTATTATTATTATTATTTATTATTATCTTTAGTCGTTTGAGAGTCGGATTTAGTGGTTGAGTTTCGTATTTTCCGTGCTCGTACCAATGTACTTTTAAACGTTGCGCACAGTCACAGTCGTGTTTCGTGTAAAAACAATCGCATTATCGGAGCGATACACGGACAACATTGTCAGACATGACGCGTTGCCATGGAAACACTTCGGAAGTAACAAAAGGGGAATTGCTTTTGCGAATCGCATTTTTTTTCTTTACTTTTATTTCATGTAAACAAAGTTTCACTCTTTGAAATGCAAATCTTATTTTTGGCAAATATTGGTCTACTTTCTCCTTAATTAAATATTACATGTATAATGAATATACACACACACACACACACACACACACACACACATATATATATATATATATATATTATATATAATATATATATGAAAATTATTTCACGAAAGTAACACGTGAAAAATATTTATGATGAATAAAACCACGAAGGAAAGGAAACACAGAATGGTGCTCAAGCGCTTTCGTCTAATGACATCCCCAGGAACACTGAAGTACATAAAGAGTTACAGCCTATATATAGGTTACAGAAAAAAAAAATATATATTATATATATACATACAATAAATGGAGAAACAAATTTAAAGGATTGTGGGAGCGGCACACAAATTTATAAGGAAAAACTATCGATTTTTAGCACAAGATTTAATGAATTGTTTCCAACCAATGTTATAAAAAAAAATATATATATATATACATATATATATATATATATATACAGGGTGTCCCAGAATTAACTATCTATTTCAATGAAATGGGACAAATTTTTTAAAAACACACTTTTATTCATGTTTATCATGTTTAATATGTGTTAAAGATGTATAAATTTCTAAATTTTTTTCATAATTTTATTTTCATAATTTTTTCATTATCTGGTCCAATGAAAGACCGTCTGAAGTCATAGAATGGCAAAGAGACTCTCCAAAAGTTAACGTGTGGCTTGGAATGACCAAATCCAAAATTTATGGCCCATTCTTCTTTGCGGAATCAACTGTAACAGGTACCGTCTACCTTGATATGCTTCAGCAGTTTCTCGAACCACAGCTTCTTGATGATGGCATTCTTGATAATGTTGTGTTTCAACAAGAAGCATTGATCTTTTGGCGATAAACCTTTGTTTTTATGAAACCCCATGCAAAGAAATCCAGGGGTGTCAAATCCGGAGAACGCGGAGGCCAAGGTCGAGGTCCTCCACGTCCAATCCACCGATTCGGAAGGCGTCTGTTGAGGTATTCTCGAACAATTAGAGCATAATGACATGGTGCTCCATCTTGTTGAAACACAACATTATCAAGAATGCCATCATCAAGAAGCTGTGGTTCGAGAAACTGCTGAAGCATATCAAGATAGACGGTACCTGTTACAGTTGCTACCGCAAAGAAGAATGGGCCATAAATTTTGGATTTGGTCATTCCAAGCCACACGTTAACTTTTGGAGAGTCTCTTTGCCATTCTATGACTTCAGACGGTCTTTCATTGGACCAGATAATGAAAAAATTATGAAAATAAAATTATGAAAAAAATTTAGAAATTTATACATTTTTAACACATATTAAACATGATAAACATAAATAAAAGTGTTTTTAAAAAATTTGTCCGATTTCATTGAAATAGATAGTTAATTCTGGGACACCCTGTATATACAAATTTATACTGGAAATCTGTCCGGGTTTTAACACACTGCCCTTTTTTGTATATAAAAGTTGAAAAATAAAAGTTATTAGGGTGGCATACAAGTTTACGAAAGATTTAGCGTTCTACCTTTCTTATCTAAATCTGTTCTGAAGGAATTCAAAACAACAGGATCGAGTTGAAAAAGACCTTTTGCTTATGTTGAAGTTATTTGAAAGTTGGATAATGGCAGACTCAAGAATATTTCTATTAACAATGTTGCTAGAGTGAAATAAAACTGAAGCATTATTCCAATCAATACAGTGGGATAACACTGACAAGTGGACAAAAAGAGCACTGGACAACTGTCCTGTTCTAACGGAATATTGATGCTGTTTTATACGTGTGTGCAAATCCTTTCCCGTCTGACCTATGTAAAAGGAATCACATTGTTTACAACCAATTTTATAGATAATGCCTGAATTATTGGTAGGGCTATTTTTTACTATGATATTTTTCACAATATTGTTATATGAAAATACTACATTAAATCCAAAACTTTAAGTACATTAGCAATGCCTAAAAAGCCCGGGAAAAATGGAAGTACTAAAATATTTTTTGACAAAGTACGAGTGTTATTATTGACACGATAGAAAGTTCGTTTTGCCTTGTTGAGACAAGATTCCATAAACGCAGATGGATAACAAAGATCACTTCCAATACCGTTGATTTTTTCTAATTCGGCATCGATGTATTCCGGACTGGCGATCCTAAGGGCGCGGAGAAACATTGAAGAAAAAATGGCCTTCTTAGTGGGGGTGTCATGTCCCGAGTTAAAGTGTACGTAGGCCAAATTGTTTGTTTTTTTCCGATAGATACAAAACTTAAAACCTGGGCTTTCCCTATGTACACGCACATCCAAAAATGGGATTGAATTGTCTTGTTCCACTTCTAAAGTAAACTTAATGGAGGGGACTTGATCATTTAACTGAAGGAGGAAGTTATCCAGGTCACGATTCATGGGCCAGATACACAAAATATCGTCGACGTACCGCAACCAAGGGATGCCAACCCCCAGGATTCTCGGAATGTAAGTAATTTCGAAAAACTCCATATAAATATTGGAGAGTAGGGGCGACAAGGGGTTGCCCATGGCCATCCCAAAAACTTGTTGATAATACTCGTTATTGAAAGTGAATTTACAGTCTTTGATGCAAAGCTTAATAAAAATTTAAACATCGCCAAACATAATTTTGTAACCGTTATTCCCCAACCGTGGATCCAACCATTGTTTGATGAAATTTACAACGAGTTGCGTCGGAGAACCTCTTCACTTCGTAACATTTTGGATCGAAAAATTAAAAGTCTCATTCGAAATAGTCAGTGTAGTAAAAAAGCAAGCTCAAAGTGTGTTTTGAACCTTTCTTCGGAAAACATTAGTGACGATGCAAAAAGTGCCCTTGGATATGGTATGTCCTTTTTTAATGTTAAAAAACCTTCGGCTTTACAAATTTGTTAGTCTCGCTTGTTTTGAAAAACAGTGTAATCTCCCTCAGTATTTGTTTAACATAATTAAAGGCCTTGTTTATAGTGCGGCGAATAGTAATTACGAAGATAACTTTCCTAAACGTTTTCGCAATAGCCTCTCACAATTAAAAAAAGATGGGGAGCTCCATATTACTAAAGCAGACAAGGCTAACACCATAGTTATTATGGACAAAGTGGACTACATCAGAAAGATGAACGAGCTTCTCCAGGACCCCGCCACATACAGCAAACTTAGGAAGAACCCGCAGGATGACGTCATCAAATCATTTAATAATGGCTTGAAACGCATTCTCAAAGATCATAAGGACTTAATTCCGCTTTTCTTGTCCACTTCACCTTCTCTGCCCTACCTTTATTGTCTTATTAAAACCCACAAACCTAGCAACCCTATGCGCCCTATTATTAGCTCCGTGGGCTCTATTACTTATAAACTCTCCAAATGGCTTGTCAAAGTCTTGTCCCCCATTCTCGGAACTATCTCTGATTCACATGTAAAAAATTCCATGGATCTTACTGAAAAGTTGAATAGTGCACGTACTGAAACTAACGATAGATTGATCAGTTTTGACGTTTGTTCATTGTTTACAAAAGTGCCGATTGACGATATGCTTGACTTTCTCTCCCAAGAATTACATAAGTATGACCTGCCACTACCTTCACACATTGTTTTGGAACTTATTAAGCTTTGCATCAAAGACCGTAAATTCACTTTCAATAACGAGTATTATCAACAAGTTTTTGGGATGGCCATGGGCAACCCCCTTGTCGCCCCTACTCTCCAATATTTATATGGAGTTTTTCGAAATTACTTACATTCCGAGAATCCTGGGGGTTGGCATCCCTTGGTTGCGGTACGTCGACGATATTTTGTGTATCTGGCCCATGAATCGTGACCTGGATAACTTCCTCCTTCAGTTAAATGATCAAGTCCCCTCCATTAAGTTTACTTTAGAAGTGGAACAAGACAATTCAATCCCATTTTTGGATGTGTGTACATAGGGAAAGCCCAGGTTTTAAGTTTAGTATCTATCGGAAAACAACAAACAATTTGTCCTACGTACACTTTTACTCTGGACATGACACCCCCACTAAGAAGGCCATTTTTTCTTCAATGTTTCTCCGCGCCCTTAGGATCGCCAGTCCGGAATACATCGATGCCGAATTAGAAAAAATCAACGGTATTGGAAGTGATCTGTGTTATCCATCTGCGTTTATGGAATCTTGTCTCAACAAGGCAAAACGAACTTTCTATCGTGTCAATAGTAACACTCGTACTTTTTCAAAAAATATTTTAGTACTTCCATTTTTCCCGGGCTTTTTAGGCATTGCTAATGTACTAAACTTTTGGATATTAATGTAGTATTTTCATATAACAATATTGTGAAAAATATCATAGTAAAAAATAGCCCTACCAATAATTCAGGCATTATCTATAAAATTGGTTGTAAACACTGTGATTCCTTTTACATAGGTCAGACGGGAAAGGATTTGCACACACGTATAAAGCAGCATCAATATTCCGTTAGAACAGGACAGTTGTCCCGTGCTCTTTTTGTCCACTTGTCAGAGTTATCCCACTGTATTGATTGGAATAATGCTTGTTTTATTTCACTCTAGCAACATTGTTAATAGAAATATTCTTGAGTCTGCCATTATCCAACTTTCAAATAACTTCAACATAAGCAAAGGTCTTTTTCAACTCGATCCTGTTGTTTTGAATTCCTTCAGAACAGATTTAGATAAATCTTTGGTAAACTTTTATGCCACCCTAATAACTTTTATTTTTCAATTTTTATATACAAAAAAGGGCAGAGTGCTAAAACCCGGGCAGATTTCCAGTATAAATTTGTATATATATTTTTTTTATCTATAACATTGGTTGGAAACAATTCATTTAATCTTGTGCTAAAAATCGATAGTTTTTCCTTATAAATTTGTGTGCCCCTCCCACAATCCTTTAAATGTTTCTCCATTTATTGTATATATATATATATATATTTTTTTTTTTTCTGTAACCTATATATAGGCTGTAACTCTTTATGTACTTCAGTGTTCCTGAGGATGTCATTAGACGAAAGCGCTTGAGCACCATTCTGTGTTTCCTTTCCTTCGTGGTTTTATTCATCATATATATATATATATATATATATATATTTGCCTCGGTGGTGTAGTGGTTAGCGTCACTGACTACGAATCCATCGGCCCCGGGTTCCAGACCCGGTGACGAAAGCCGGCGCGCAGCAAAACCCAGCTGTTCATTCTTCCACACAAAAAAGAAAGTGGTTGGTAGGTTAAATGGGTACCCTGTGTGGCCTAGTGGTTATGACGCTGGGCTGCTGGTGGGGCGTGGTTCGGATTCCACGTTAAACTGTAGGTCTAAGGTGGAGTAAAAAGCTTGACCTTCGTCAGAATGAACAATTCGGGCGGAAGCTTACCCAAGGTGTGTGTATATATATATATGTATATATGTTGTAACCCTTCCGTCTATGGCCCTGGGGTAGTTCGGAGTCGACGGGAGTTCTGGTTAGGAGGCAGCAACGGATATTTTCTCGCGATACTTTTCTTCTATAACATTCTAATTCTTTTCTCTCGCTTTAGGGTCGACAGTTGTTAATTCTTCTCTTTCTATAATACTCTGATACTTTCTCTTGGTACTAAACTTATCGACTTTACTGACTAAATTCCTGAAGAGAACAAGGCTCAAAGGAAAAGATAAAAAAAACTTCTTTTACTGTAGTTTACTTCTAAAAATGTACAGGTAGTGCTCTGAATTTACAGGGGTAGAGGTTCGACCTCTTTCGACCATGGCTCAGGCCGGAATCTAAAAATTAAGGAGGCAAGGGGCCTCTGCCCCCTCCTCGCAGCGAGGCTGCTAACAAGGGAGTGTTCAGCCTTTGAGTTGGAATAAGAATAATCATGGAACAATTTTTTGTGGGCTTATATAGGTACCCAAAAACTGCTAACATCATTATTATTAAATGTTGAAAAGGCTGCATTATTTTTGCACAATATTTGAAAATAAAGTAAATCTTTTAGCTGTGGTAATGTTTAAACGAATAAACAAGATATTTGAAGATGAAGCCATATTTTTATCTTAATCCGCGTATTTTCAGATCTGCCGTTATCATGATCTGCCGTTATCATGATCTGCCAAGTTAACTAAAAGTGGAATTTGAACTATGCATCTTTACACTAAAATATGCATACGAGTAAAAATTAAAGGTTTAAGTTTTACAATTAAATGCTTAGGCAAGACATGACTTCATCTTTTATAACGAAGAGAGAATGTATACAAAACATGACATGGCAAAAGTTACTCAGGATTCATTATTAAGGTAAATCTAAAAATGATTAAGAAATTTTTAAAAAGAACAAGTCATCAGTTATTTGGCAAAGTAGAAAGCACATCAAAATTTATCACAACGAAAAAATAATAATAATAAAAAATAACAATATCGCCGCGTATACATTCCTAAATGGTGACATAATGTCGGGTCGTGCATTAAGTACAATCTAAGCACATCACTGAGTACATTGTAATTTCGGTTTATTACAATTATGATTACAATTATGGATTAGTTCATATTCACTTAGTATCGTTTAATTACACTTCCATTTAAAGTACATTATTACATTATATATTAAATTATTATCGTTTAATTAAAGTTTCATTAAAGTACATTACAAGTTATTATCATTAATTACAATTTCATTAAAGTACGGTACATCAATTACATATTAAAGGATTACATTTAATTACAATTTTAGCAAATTGTTAATTGACATGTCTACTACTGAAGTAATCTAAATAGGTGATACAATTGATATAATGAAGGGGAGTTAACCGTTGTTCTATAATTTAAAGGGGATTAACAACAATGTTATATATTTATAGTTAACAATAATTACGCCAAATTATGTCAAATATTATTAGAACCTGGTTGGTTGTCAGAGTTTGAAAGTCTAATTAGTCAGCGATGAGGAAAGCGGACAAAAATACGATATTTTTTTTCATTGGAAGTACACGGATATTTATGATAACGTAATACATACGTAATACAGAATTTGAATGATAATTAGGTAGAAATAGCAAGTACAAGTAATGAGAACGGGGATAACTATGTGACGTAAGCCGATAACGAACTAGTGGCCAGGCAGGGAAACAATACAGTATATTATAATAATATTACATACAACATAACACCTTATGTTATAAATTTGGATCAGCGAAAGGAGATTTTTATCTTAGAAGCGTTCGATTTTGATGTGATTAGCGAATTCGACCACTTACCTAAGCATTTATGAATATCTTGCGAGGGGTGAACGCACTTGAAAAAAATAATTAAAAAAATAATACATGCAAACGTATTTGCATGATTTCGAACGAATGCGTAAAGTTTAGTACCATTTCGTAGACTGACACGAGTAAAAATGAATATTTAATAAAATTGATATAGGATAATGGTCAAGATAGGGCATGGATGTATGAATGAACAACATATAAATAATAACGTATAGGGTGTACAGTTTTTATTATTATGTTAAAGAATTTCCATACATTGTACATGAAAGATATCCACATACCAAATGGGTGATTCAGTATTCGCGGTATGGAAAACATGAAGAGAATTAAGTTACTTTATGACGTCATAGTTATTCACATTGTCATACGTACAGTATAAGTCATTATTAGAAAAGATGAATTAAAGAAATACAGTAATGAATAAAGAAGTAAAAATCGAAATTCTATCCAAAACTCGCTTAGGCGATTTTGGTTTCTTATGTAAAAATGAACATTCAACATAAAAACCATACGAACATAAGTACTGCATGAAGACAATGAATCCATATAATGATGGTATAGGAATTGTTCACCTTAGGAGAACATTTTCTTCGGTAAACTGACTTTTGGGACACCTTTATATATTCTACCACCCGGACATCTGCAGGACTTAAGCAAAATATGGAACCTGCAAATACGGGAAAAAATGCTACTATCAACATCTCCTGACGGACCCAAAGGACAAAGTTTAAAAGACAATAGGAATAACAATAGGAACGCAGTAAGCGAACAAAAAAATTCTTCAACATCGCAGACACGATACGGCTGCTAAATATCATCCAACGTATGCAGTTGACACAGCTGGAAACCCCCGAGCCAAACCGCTTCTGGGCAAGAAGCTACCAATACAAGTAGGCGGAAATGGATCTCTTTCGGAGGATCATAGGGCAACGAAACGAGCGATACTGAAGGAAAACGAATTTAAAATGCACAAAGGGCAACAAAAAACAAGAACATAAATATTGTCCTGGTTAATATTCAAGAAATAAGACCAAACCAATCACTCAATAAAGTTTCGTACTTGAAAGGATTTATGGACGAAACAAGGGCGGACATCGCATGCCTCACAGAAACTCATCTTAAGGATTGCAAGGAAATTGTGAAAACTGCGAACATTGTATTGATAAGAAAGAGAGAAATATAGAGGGCTTCAACTTACTAAGAGCGGATGGAACAACAAGACGTAAAGGTGGCTGTGCTATATATGTACATGAAGGTCATATGACAGAGTAAATGAAAAGTAAATGTAAGTAAATGAAAAGTAAATGAAACAGCTTTGTGGAACTCCTAGCAGTGAAAATAGAAAAACTAAATGTGATACTAATAGTTATCTATAGACCTCCAAACACCCCAACCGAAAAATTCTCGGAGGCCATTGATGACATCAGAAAGCTAATGAAGGCCATAAACTCTCCATCTCTCAATATAATGATCTGCGGAGACTTTAACTTCCCATTTATAAAATACAAAAAGGTGGATAGGAATATATATATATACACACCAGGACAAGGGGGGGGCACAAGAGAAGACCAGGAGCAAGCAAAAATGTTGATGGCTCTCACAAATGAGTTTATGCTGACAGGAGATAACAGAAAATACCAGAAAAAACAACTGCCTAGATCTGGTATTCACGAAAAACACGAACTTTATTGCTGATATAAAAATAACCCCAACTATTATCTCAGACCACAACTTGGTCGAGATATCAACAAATATGACAACAACATTAAAAGGCAATACACATATTGAAGAAAGAAGCAAATTTGGGACCTTTAACTTAAATTCAAGACTATAAATTGGGAAGCAATCAGATCGCACATGGCCCAAATAGAGTGGAGAACAGTTTTAGAGAATAAAACAACTGAAGAAATGCTAACACCCTTGGAAGAAAAAACGCTGAGAATTTTAGAAAAATATGCTCCGAAATCACAGCCAAAAGGAAAGAGGAGCTGGCTAGAGAGGCAAAAGAGAAGATTGTTCCGCAAAAGAAAAAGAGTGGAGGCGAAGTTAGCCAACTGTGGAAATAATGCCAGGAAAGTAATACAAGAAAAACTGGAGGGTATCGATAGGGGAATACAAGCCCTGATTGAGGACCATACGGAGAGGGAAGAGGAAAAGGCGGTAGAAGTAATAAAGGAAAATCCAAAATACTTCTATAGCTATGCGAAAAGGAAAACAAAAACGCGCTCCGCTATTCGGCCCTTAAGGAAGAGAAATAATGAACTAACCGACGATCCAAAAGAAATATCTGAATCATTGAGAGCCCAGCATGAATCAGTTTTCAGTACCCCAAAAAGTGACAAAGCGATACCTGACATAGATGCATTCTTTGAAGAGAAATTGCAAGGAGAGTGTGTAACAGACTTTGATTTTACCCCAGAAGATGTAGCGAGAGCTATAGGACAAATGAACAGAAATTCAGCTGCAGGTCTGGCCAATTGGAACGCTTTATTGATTAAAAACTGTAAAACTGAAATAGCTACACCTTTATACTGGATATGGAGAAGATCCCTAGACACTGGGGAAATACCGAGCATCTTGAAAAGAGCAAACATTGTCCCTATATATGATATAAAGGAGGGACAGATCTCAAACAAAAAACCATAGACTAGTGTCATTGACGTCCCACCTCACCAAAGTATTTGAAAGAATAGTTAGAGAGAAAATTTATGATTTCTTGGAGACACTGGAAAGATTCAACGAAAATCAGCACGGATTCCGATCAGGTGGATCATGCCTATCACAACTAATAGAACACTACAACAATTCGCAGATGCACTGGAGGGCAATGACAACTGCGATGTTATATGCACAGATTTTGCTAAAGCTTTCGACAGATGTGATCAAGGTATAATAGCACATAAAATTAAATATATGGGAATAACAGGCAAAGTGGGAAAATCGATTTACAACTTCCTCAGAGAACGTCTACAGGTCGTCAAAATTCAAGGTATATCATCATCAGAATCGGAAGTACGCAGTTCAGTACCACAAGGGACAGTACTGGCCCCACTCCTGTTCATTATCATGCTAAAAGACATAGAGCGCGGAGTAAACAGCAACAGCAACAGCAACAGTATAGTAACAATCCTTTGCAGACGATACAAAGATCAGCAGAAAAATCAGCGATGTAAATGAAGTGGAGGCCTTGCAGAGTGACACAAACAAAATATACAAATGGTCAGAAGACAACAACATGATATTTAACACCGAGAAATTTCAGCTCTTGAGATATGGTAGAAAAGAGGAACTTAAACAGACTGCATATTATGCTCCAGATAGAGAGGAAATTCAGAGGAGCACGAAAGCGATCAATCGAGGTAATAATGACTGATGATGCGAAATTCGAAACGCAAAATCAGATAGCGATAAATAAAGCAAAAAGTGTTGCGGGACAGGTACTAAGAAGGTTCAAAAGAAGGGACAGGACAGTAATGATTCCCCTGCTAAAAACACTAATTATACCAAAACTTGAATACTGCTCAGTTTTGACGTCCCCATTTAAAAAGGAAGAAACTAATAAACTAGAAGAAACGCAAAGACATTTCACAGCAAAGATTGATGGCTGCAAAGAACTCAACTACTGGGAAAGACTACGTAAACTAAATCTGTACTCCCTGGAAAGAAGAAGAGAGAGGTAGACTATAATCTACATATGGAAAATGATCGAAAAACTGTTACCAAACAAAACTAAACCCAATTACCATTCAAACAACACTGGAAAATAGGAAAGGCAGAATGTGATGTGTTCCCAAATTAAAGGCCCGACAAGGGACCTCCTGAACACTGAAGGAAAATAGCTTGGTTGTCAGGGGCCCAAGACTTTTTAACCAGCTTCCAAAGGACCTCAGAAACGTTACAGTGGTCAAAGCTGAAGTCTTCAAGAGAAGACTAGATGCCTGGCTCAGGATGGTACCAGATGAACCGGGTGTACCTGGCTATTTACGGTGGAGAGCGCAAGAAAGCAACTCGCTCCTCCACCAAGCCAGACCTTGAGGCGAGGCCACCAGCTTGACCTTCGTGTGAAGAGAGACCAACGCGCGAAACAGCAACGAGGTTAATGAGGTGTGTGCGTGTACAAAGCTGGGCAGTATTTAAATACATTTGTATTTAAATACGTATTTAAATACATTTGTGTATTTAGAACTGTATTTATAAATACATTGTTTTTCATGTATTTAAATACTTTAATGAGTATTTAAATACAATGTATTTAAATACTCAAAATATAAAAATGTAAATACTTTTACTGGTTTAATACACGTTCTGTACTAGCACAGTACGACGCGTCGACAGTGTAGTACAGCATGGTTCATGTTTCAACGTGTCAGTTCAATCAGTTGTGTGCCACTCTTAGTCGAAAGCGGTTGATTTCTTTATCGTGTGCGTGTCATGGCTTAGTGAATTAGTGAATGCATATGTTAAAATTTGTATGTATTTAAAATGTATTTACAAATGTATTTAAATACAATTGATGTATTTTGTATTTAGTATCTAAATACATTCGTAAAATGTATTTAGTATTTAGTATTTAAATACATTTCTCCCATGTATTTAGTATTTAGTATTTAAATACATTCAATGTATTTATTGCCCAGCTCTGTGTATATATATATATATATATATATATATATATATATATATATATATATACAGGGCGTCCCAAAAAAATGTATACACACTTTAACAGCTGATAGCTCAATTGATGTTTCTTTCTTTCCAAGTTAAACCCATTAGAATTAATAATGGCAGTCAGACTAAGCTTTGAACAAAGGAAATTCATTCTAAAATGCTACTGGAAGTGTGAAAACGCAGTTGAAGTGCAAAGACAGTTTAGGAGGGAGTTTCAAACAGATCCACCAACGCGACTTACCATCACTCGAATTAGAGATAAGTTTGAAGCCGATGGAACTGTTCAGAATGTCCACAAGAAGCGTTCCGGAAGACCACGGACATCGACAAGCCCCACAAAGCAAAAAGAGTACTGGAAACGTATCACCAAAGTCCAAGAAAATCTGTGCGGCAAGCGAGTCGTGAGGTAGGAATTTCAGAATCGTCTGTCCAACGCATTTTGAAGCGCTGTCAATGGAAAAGTTACATTCCAAGATTAGTCCATGCTATTAATGAAGATGATGATGATGATCCGGACCGAAGAGTGGAGTATTGCGAGTGGTACTTGGCACGATGTGGATGTGGATTGGACGAAGGGGTTTCGTAGAATACCCTCCGCGTTCACCAGACCTCACACCACTAGACTTTTTTTTATGGGGATACTTAAAAGACAAAGTCTACGCTATAAAACCTGCAACAGTCGCTGAATTGAGAGCAGCCATTGAACGAGAATGCACACAAATACCAAACGAAATGTTTCGTGATGTTTGCGATTCCATTGCTTCGCGTTATCAGCAGTGCCTGGACCAGAACGGACGTCAGTTTGAAAACAGGCGTTGACAAAACAATTAAATAATGTCTGTAGATTCTATTACATTTTGAAAATGAAATGTATTTTAATAAACACTGCCTTTATAATTATTTAAAGTGTGTATACATTTTTTGGGACGCCCTGTATATACGTATATATATATATATATATATATATATATATATATATATATATATATATATATATATATATACACGAATCCTTCCTTCCCCTTGTTTTAATTTGGAGTGAGTACAGCAATACGTCGAACATCGTCGCTAATGCGTTCCTGGAAAAGGCGACGATATTCAAAACAACGACGTTCAAGGAATGTAACCTATGGGAAATAAGAGGTTCCGTTCTCAGATTTTTTTTTGTCAAAATCAGGATTTTTGTATTACAAATACAGTACAAATACACTCGTTTTAACAGCTCAATCACAGAAAAAACATCAATAAGAAACTGTTCCATTCAAACTTTTTATTTAAACACGAAAGATCCGGTGCTAGTGTGTCCGAGCAACTGATACAATGAGCAAACCAACCAACCAACCAACAAAATTTATAATACGAACGAAAAAATGAAATTGAAAATTATTTTTAAGCAAAACGTTTGTTTACCGTTCAATTTAAACCTTTTATTAAACATGAAAAGGGGGAAGGATGGGGAAGGGTGATGCTGCCAGGTGTAAGACGACGAAATAGCAAAACCAAGACGATGATGTTGTAAATCTTAGTCGCGAGCATAGCAACGACGAAAGCGCAAAACGTCGATGTTCAAAACAACGATGTTCAAGGTATTACTGTACATCACATAGAGGCTGTTCCGTATGTGTTCTGTCGTAGGACATCAGTTCGAGCGTGGGTTGAGCGACCGCAGACCGCAAAGTATAATCGCGGTAATTATAGTACGCGGAAAGACCGACAATTTTAGTCCCTTTTCGTCTTTTTCTCTAACTCAATCGTTTTCAACGGGGACGATTGGAAACGATTGAGGGGCGAAAGTAAACTCGAAGGGTCTTGGAGGGAGTGGGGGTGAAAGGGGTGAAAATAAAGTGTGTGTGGAAAAGCATTATAAATACTTAACATAAGTTGAAATTGGTCTCTATGGTAACAAAGTCGCTGATTTCGTATTAAACATTTTGTGTAAATTTAAGAGAGAAAATTAAAAATGTTTTATAAAAGAAATTAATTGAAAATAAAAGATTGTTTGAAACAAAAAAAAATAAATAAATTCAAATCAAATATTTAATTACAACCAATTTTTTTTTTTTTTAAATCTAACAAAATATTTGGAATAGAAATTTTTTCAATTTTATTTCAAAGTTTTGATAAATTAAAATATTTTTTGATGTTTACAATGAAGAAGACGTCGCCATTGACTTCAAACACGATGTTCATGACAAACAAAAAATAATTTCATCAAAATAGTTCTCGCGAGCGATGAAATTCGAGTAATGTGAGAACTTTTTACCTTCTGACGCGGAATAAAATGAAAGTTGTTAAGAGTGAATTACCAACTTCATCATTCGTACGTTGTCCACACTCGTTTCAGTCTATTAACCAATTTGGTGACGAAGAAACTGAAGAGACTCGATATCCGCAATAAAAATGGGGATCCGAGTCTCTCTTTCCCAAAGTTCCATCCCAATCTTTCCAAGTTCTACTGTGCATTCTTAACTAAATTACTTCGTGTTACTAATCATTCATTAACGAATATATTTCATTTATTGACTTTATTCATTATTATATTATTTGATTAAACCAAGGCTAGTGCACGTGGCTTGCCTTGTTTGTTTCCCGAATCTATTACTAAACGAGGTTTCATAAGGTTGAAATTCCCTTGGTTTGCCTTTTTTGTTTTACAAATCTATCAGAAAACGAGGTTTCATAAGATTCATCTTCCCTTCCTTCGGGGGATCAAGTAGAGTGTGGTCACCCACCGTGGGAAGAAAGGAAAAAAGTCGGTCGAATAGCGGACAGATAAGTTTTAGTAATATTTTTTCGTTTACAGATCTTTCGTCGGTAGCTTAATTATATATTCATTTAGTATAAATTTGTATTTCAAGAACATTTTTGCGGGTTTGCGCAGGTAACGACACAATAAGCACGCGGTAGACCTACGTTGTAATTTATTAATTTCCAAACGCTCGTTTTTTGCTTTTTGTTTTTTAACTAATTAAGAGCATGGCACCCCCGTCAAGTACTTGCAGTCGCTGTGAAGGGAAATTTGCTGCTTAAGCGTTTACAATGGCCAATAATCATGAACAGTTAGTTTGCAGGTGGTGCTCAAGCATGGAAGTCCTGAGGAACGAGTTAGAACGTGAGACCGTGAGAGGGAGGCCAGAGTGAGGCTTGAAGAAAGCGTGATGCTCCTGACGACAAAATTAGAATCCCTTGAGACTCCAGTTACGACCCCCTCCTGCCTCAGTTTCTACTATTATTATAAATAGTACTAATAGCCCTCTCTCTTCCCCTAGTTCCCAACCCTTCGTTCGAGTGCGTAATGGAGCCCCATTGAGAAAACCTAAAACTTGTCTACCAGTAATAACAAACGATAAGTTTTCTGTTTTAGGTTTCTAAGATGCTGATGAACCGGAAATACGACTCGTTGGCGATTCCATTGTTCGAGGGCAGCTCGAGGAATTCTGTGGGAGAAACCCTCGTCGTAGGCGCCGTTACTGCTACCCTGGTGCAAGGGTGGAGGATATAACTAATAGTGTTGACCATTTTACAGACGGTACCTCTGAGGACACAACGTATGTTATTCATGTCGGTACTAATAACGTTTTAAATTCTAGATCGAAAGAACTGCTGGCTAGGTACAGGGACATACTAGAGCGACTAAAGGAAACAACTAATAAGATTGTTTTAACAGGTATACTTCCTCGAATTATCCAACGTAGCGATTTCTACAGCAAGGCGACCTATATCAACAATAACCTAAAGTCTCTTTGCCAACAGGAAGGAGTGCATTTTGCGAATTTTTGGAACAGTTTCTACGGCAGGAGGGACTTGTTCCTCCAAGATGGACTTCATCTTAACGACGTTGGAGCTGCGCGTTTAGGAAGACTATTTCATAATACTGTCTCCTCTTTTCAGGCTGCCGTAACTCGAACGGTCCCAGCGTAATTTCCACAAATTTACCCTGCGCTCGCGAAGGTGTCGCAATTACAATTTGAAGGTTCTATCCTTAAATGCTCGTAGCCTACGAAATAAAATAAACGAATTTTTTTCTTTAATTGCTTTGTTAAAAACAGAATAGGTAGGCGAGGAGGCGGTGTTATGTTGCATATCAAAAATAATATTGCGAACGTTATAGAACTAAAGCACACAATTCCAGAACCGATAGATTCGACTATAGCAGAACTTAAATTGGACGATTTCAAACTTGTTGTCGCAGTTATATATAGGCCCACCTATCAAACAGCTGATACGGACAAAACGTTATATCGTGAACTAAAGAGAATAATAGGTAGTGAGCAGGCTTTAGTTATGGGTGACTTTAATTGCGCCAACGTGAATTACGATATAATCCAGAGAGACGCGGAAGGTAATCGTTTAGTTAATTTTCTGGAGGATAGCTTTCTTATTCAAAAGGATGGGAACCTACGAGGTTGGACAGTATTTTAGATTTAGTAATAACTATGGATGATAGGCTAATCACTGATCTTCAAGTAATAGAACCGTTAAGCAATAGCGATCACAATATGGTAGAGTTTGTCTTCTCGGTAAGTCATTCGAAACCAGCTAACTCGACTAAAATTCCTAACTTCCAGCACGCAGACTTTTGTAAATTTCGAAATAAATTGTCACACGTCAATTGGGAAAACGTAATGGGGATCTCCAACGCAAAACTAATGTGGGAATCGTTTGAAACAGCATTTAGGACTATAAATGAGGAATGTATACCGTACAAAATTAAGCGTGCGAAAGTAAACAACAGGCCCTTGTGGTTTACTTCTAGAGTAAGAGACATTATAAAGAGTAGAGATAGGGCTTATAGGCTACATAAGTGCGATAAAGGCAATTTTTAGTTACGAAACAACTACATATCTCTAAGGCGTGAAGCGAAAAGTGTAATAAAAAAGTCCAAGCGCGAATATCTCCATAGCTCGTGACGGTCAAGAAAACCCCAAGCGATTCTTTCAATACGTCAACAATAGAAATCCAGTAAAAAGTGTCTTGGGGCCGTTGAAAAATATTAACGGAGATCTAGTTTCTGAAAACAAGGAAATGGCTACCTTGCTAAATGAATTTTTTACGTCAGTTTTTACTATAGAAGATGTAACGAATATCCCTACGGTCATAGACATAATACCTTTTGATAATGGTAATATTTTGGATAATATTGTGGTTAGTGAAGGGAAGGTAATGCGCTATATTGATAAAATGAAAATGCGTAAATCGCCGGGGCCGGATTCCAGATATCCCATACAACTAAAAGAATTAAAAGATAGCATTGCTGTGACGCTAACAAAGATTTTTAATGCGTCTATTTCTGAGGGGTGCGTACCAGATAATTTCAAGTTAGCAAACGTAACACTTATCTTTAAGAAAGGCGATAAAGGTGCGGCGGGAAATTATAGGCCAATCAGTCTAACGTCTGTTGTAGGTAAGCTACTGGAATCAATAATTAGGGATCGTATAGTCGAACACTTAGAATTGCATAACTTAGAAATATGCAGCACTGTTTTAGGTGAAACAAATCTTGCTTAACTAATCTTTTAGAATTTTTTCAAAGCGTGGTTGACGTTTACGATAGTCATCGGGCGGTTGATGTAGTGTATTTAGATTTTCAAAAAGCGTTTGACACCGTACCGCACAAAAGACATTGAAAAAACGAAGGCTCATGGAATCAGGGGTGTAGTAATAAATTGGCTAGAAGAGTGGTTGCGAGGTTGGAAACAGAGGGTGGTCGTTAATGGAGCGGAGTCGTGTTGGGCTAATGTAGCGAGTGGCGTTCCTCAGGATTCTGTATTGGGCCCCTTGCTTTTTCTTATATATATTAACGATTTGGATGTCGGCCTAGTCAGTACACTTTCAAAGTTTGCGGATGACACGAAGCTGGGTGGTAGGGCGATTAATGACGAAGATAGAGGTAAACTCCAGGAATATCTGAATAAAATCGTTGATTGGTCAGTCACATGGCAAATGAGATTTAACGTCTATAAGTGCAAAATTTTACATATAGGTTCGCATAACGGTAATTTTGCGTATAGTATGTCAGAGGAGGAGTTAACAAGCGTAGAGCAGGAAAAAGATTTAGGAGTTATAGTTACTGGTGATTTAAAAGTAGCGAAACAAAGTACAGCAGCAGTCAATAAAGCGAACAAAGTGTTAGGTTTTATAGCTCGGAATTTTGAGTACAAATCGCGCGATATTGTAGTTCCTCTTTATAAACCATTAGTTAGACTCCATTTGGAGTACGCGATCCAATTTTGGAATCCGCATATGCGAAAAGATATAGACAAACTCGAAAGAGTTCAAAGACGAGCAACTAAGATGATTCCGTCGCTTAGGTCAAAGTCGTACGAGGATAGGCTTAAGGAGTTAAAATTGACTACACTCGAGACTAGAAGGCTAAGGGGTGATCTAATCCATGTTTTTAAAATTATGAATGGGTTCGATAACGTAGATAGAGATAGCTTTTTCGAAATATCTCAATATAATAGGACTAGAAATAACGGGTGTAAGTTAACAAGTAGAAGGTTCGAGACAGCAGTTGCGAAAAACTTTTTTACGCATAGAATAGTAAATAGGTGGAATAGTTTGCCGGTAGAAGTAATTAGTAGCACGTCTATAAACATGTTTAAAAATCGATTAGACGCATATGTTGATAGATTGGGTATAGTTTAAGGTAGTAATACACAATTACGAATACAGTTAGGTCGACCAGCCATGAGTGGATCCTAGGGTCTTTGTTGGTCTGAAACATTATATTATTATTTCAACATATTTGTAGTTTCAACATATTTCTAGTTCCAACATTATTTGTAGTTTTCATGCAAAAAACAAAAAGGTTCCTCTAAATAAGTATAAAAAGTTTAATTTTGTATTTTGTGTTCCATTTAGGTTGAGGGGAGGATGGGGCCGATCAGAAAGCCAATTTGTAACAAAGGGAGCGATATGTTAATAAAAAGGTTGAAAACCACTGTTCTAACTACTACTTAAATTTCAAAGATCCCCTTCTTAAATGTTATTGGTGGAAGAAAGGGGGTAGGAGGGGTACACAGTCCCTCGATGAAGCTTCGATCAAACCTTCAAATGAGACTTCACATCAAAGGCGAAAGGATTTTGTGTATCGCGTTTCTCGTGAGCGCAGTAGTCTTCTTGAAAGGTGCGTGTGTGTGTAAAACCAGCAGTTCCCTTTTCATGGCATCCAATAAAGAGGCGTCATTTGGGGAGGGCGGCCGTGAGGCGCGGTCGCCTCCCCCAAGCTCACCAGGGGGCCTCCAAGGCCCTCCAAATGATAGTTTCTTAAAAAAAAGGCACCTAATATTTTGTGGATTACCAGTATACAGGGTGTACATAAAGTCAGGATCTATTTTTGTGAAATAATTATTTTTTCTATTTTTCTTTTCAGAAGCCCTTAGAATGAATACAGAAGAGCGTGTGGCAATAGTAATTTGGCGAATCGAGTGAAAGAAATACAATGACATCAGAGAGAAGTTTAGAAGGAGATTTCATAAGCCGGGGCCAATAGACAAGACAATACGAAAATTGGTGAACAAATTTAAACGAACGGGATCTGTAAATGATGAAGCAAGATAGTACGACCGTGTATGTCAGATCTTACCGTGAATGCAGTACGCGGAATTATCACTGAGGAACCACGTACGTCCGTTCGTGCTGCATCACACAGACTCGGCCTCCCGACGTCATCTGTGCACAAAATTCTGAAAGTTAATTTGCAGAAGAAAAGCTATCATTTGCAAGTTTTACACGATTTATATGAGGAAGATTTCCCTCGAAGTGCTGTGTGTGCTGATCTCATAGAACAAATCTGGAGTGATAATTTAATGGACAACATTCTCTTTAGTGATGAAGCCACTTTCCATACGTGTGGAAAAGTAAATCGCCATAACTGTCGAATTTGGGCAGATGAAAGACCGAATGATTTCGTCCAAAATTGGGGAAGAGACTCACCTAAAGTTAATGTCTGGATGGGTTTAACAAAATCAAGGTTTATGGTCCTTTTTACTTTGCTGAAGCTACAGTTACGGGGCTTATTTATCTGGACATGTTGCAGCAATTCCTTGAACCTCAGCTGATTGGGGATAGGATTGTTAGTACCGTCGTCTATCAACATGATGGTGCTCCTTGTCACTATGCCAAAATTGTTCAGGATTATCTAAATGGACGTTTTCCAAATCGCTGGATCGGACGCGGATGCAACAGACCTTGGCCAGCGAGATCACCAGATTTAACCCCTTTAGATTTCTTTGCATGGGGCTTTATCAAATCGCACGTCTATCAGACGAAGATTACGAGTCTTGAAAACTTACGTATACGAACTGCTGCAGATAACATAACCCCGCAAATGCTCCAGAATGTGTTTAGAAATGCTGCGGAACGATTTGAGCTGTGCAGGGATACTGATGGGCGTCACGTCGAATCCTACTCTTAATTATTTAATAAATGTTACCACTTTATCATTTTATGATTGAATTCCATATAATTTCCAAGTGCTTCACAAAAATAGATCTTGACTTTATGTACACCCTGTATAATAAACTGCTTACAGTTTAAAAACTTTTTTAATAATTTGAATAAAATAATGACAATGAATTATGACAAAAAAAAGTTGAAAACTCTGTGAGTAACGTCTGACGTCACAAAAAACAAATGAGCGCAGGAGCATCGGAGCTTGTGATGGGCTGGTGACGGTGTCAGTCCACCAGCCTCCAAGCAAGAGGGTAGGGACAGGGACCCGACAAGGGGGTTGGGGTAGAGACGGTTGACATTTAAACTGCCTCCGTCGTGAAGGAAAATCATATCTCATGTGACGTAATAGAAAACGATTTGGCTAGTAGACCACTGCTAGTAACGAGCGATTGTTTTCTGTGTTGAGTTTGGTGAAACACTTTTTACGAGCTACGATGAGAGATGATCGACTGAATGACTTGCTTCTGATGGCCTCTGAAAAAGAAGTGGTCAAAAACCTTAATTTTAATGTTTTGGTTGATGATTTTGCAAAAATGAAGTCTAGAAGATATCCTCTACTACATTAGTCTAGCTGATACCATTTAATCATTCTTGTTTACATTAATTTGATTCTTGTTTATATTAATTTGATTATAAAGTACATTGTGAGTAGCACTTTATAAATTTTGACGTGAGGGGGCCTCTCACTGCCTTCTTCGCCGCCCCCCCCCGAAGCCAATTTGAAATGACGCCTCTGATCCAATACCAATTCTCTTTAAACCTTTTACTTATTCAATTCTTTATCAAGTTCGCGCATGCGCAGTTTCGATCATAATCAAATTTTTTTATTCATTCAATTTTTTGTTGAAAGCGTATCTAAACGCAATCGAAAACCCACAAGCGGAAAAATGAAGCTGAAATCGGGTCATCATTATTATTGTAAGATCATCCGACAACTCTGCCAACCACATGAGCATACAAAAAGTACTCATTGTGTTCATACGCCAACCACTGTTCGCGCACTTTTGAAATGTTTTACTGGCCTTCGTAGCTCCATAATTTCCATAACTCGTTAAAATGATCAGTAGATGTAGAAATAAATAATCAATACATACATTAATTAATAATAATAATAATAATAAGAGATGGATAATAATTAAACTAATGAGTATACAGTATAATAAAATCTACGGTATTCTAAACACTATTTCAAAAATCTTTGATTTGGACCAGTCATTGAAATACAATAAATCAAAGCATTATCGCTTCCAGTGTTGATGAACCACGTTAGTACGTTGACTTTCCATATACTTGCCAATGATGCTCCGAGAAGCTCGTACCCTGAATGGGGGATATGGGCAGAGCGATGCTTTATGAAGCACTGAAACCTTTTACTCTTTCAGTCTAAGATTAAAATTATAAAGAATGTGTGTCCAAACCATCGATAAAAATAGGTCGTAAATGGTACTAAAATTGCTTTAGAACCGTTTGTCTTTCTTTATACGAGACTAGAACCGACCTTTCAAACAATGATTATTGGTTTAAAAAAAAATCTTTTAGAGCGTTGATAGACGTTTTATGAAAGTCAATTAACGCTTATAGTAAAGTTATCTTTGTTTGGTGTGTATGTATGAATGTTTGGAAGCGCCTAAAAAGAGTTTTGAGAGAGTGAAGTGACCCCGAATCCTCATTCGCGCGTATGATTTTTGGGAAGGAGTTTGTAATCGCAGTTTCTTCTCATTCTGCCTAATAATGAGAGATGAGGGGGCCAGAAATTGGCACAGCGCTCAGGCCAACGAATGCGGCCCATTTCTCTAACTCCACATTATTATTGTCATTCACGCATATTTTTATGGAAATAAACCCATTACACCCACATGAGATAAAACTTTAGCGTCCGCAATTCTTGGGGCCTGCAGTCATATGACCTTAGATGTTGCGAAGAAGGTTAAACAGCCTCTTCCAACAACAACAAAACATATTCGCAAGACATTTTCATGAATAAGTAAAAAGAATTTTAGCTAATTGAAGATACGTTTTCTCGCTAAATCTTATTTTAATGAGACGAATTGTGGGAGAGTAAAGCGAATTAATAACAATACTTTGGAAACATTGGCACAAAGGAGGTGCGGTGCGGTGCGGTGCGTCAAGTGGCACTATGGTCTTAACTTTTAAATAAAAGCAAAAGCAATAAAAGGGTTCTCTCGTGAGAAGGTTGGCACTCGAGGGCCAAATTCTTATAGAAATATTTTGCCATCCTCATGTGCGGTGTGTGTGTGTATATATATATATATATATATATATATATATATATATATATATATATATATATATATATCGCCTTGGTGGTGTAGTAGTTAGCATCGCTGACTACGATTCCATCGGCCCTGGGATCGAGACCCGGTGACGGCAAAACCCAGCTGTTCATCCTTCCACACAATAAAAAAAAATTGGTTGGTGTATAAATGGATACCCTAGGTAGCCTAGTGGTTAAGACGCTGGGCTGCTGGTGGGGCGTGGTTCGGATTGCACGTTAAACTGTAGGTTTAAGGTGGAGTGACAAGCTTGACCTTCATCAGAATGAACAATTCGGAAAAGTAAAACCAAGGTTAACCAAGGTTGTATACTGCAAATCTACAAGGAAAAGGAAACATGATTCCCAAGTCCTTTCGTGTATTCAACAGTACTTTTCTTTTCCTTGTGGATTTGCATCATTCATTTATTTCACGTGTTTAAGTGCGAAATTCATCCCATATATATACAGGGTGGTGCAAAAGTCTGGACCCATAGGCGGTTTATATGGAAAAAAAGTGTGGCCTGCAGGAAGTTATTATGAAATGAAATTTAATTAACCATACAC
The DNA here is from genome assembly GCA_023014485.1 of Bathynomus jamesi. Lineage (NCBI taxonomy): Eukaryota > Metazoa > Arthropoda > Malacostraca > Isopoda > Cirolanidae > Bathynomus > Bathynomus jamesi. The sequence continues at coordinate 196,302 of JAJOZX010003810.1, forward strand.
CAGTGACTAAATTATGTTAAATTTAACGTTCTAGTTCAGAATTTACAATAAGTGTTCGAATTGATGCGACTGAACGTGAGGTGGCTCCTTCTTTTGCGTACAAAAGCACAAGCACTATTCTTTCTGCTATTGTTAACTTCTCTGCCATAGGGTAACAATCTGAAAAATATTTAGTAAAATTATAAACAAAAATTAAATTATAAAAACTATTATAAAAATCGAAAGATATTTTTTATATAGTAAATTGCCTATGGGTCCAGACTTTTGCACCACCCTGTGTATATATATAGTGTTGCGCACGCTACCTCCTGAAAATAGCGCGCTACCGCTACTTTTGAAAAGCATTCAAAATTGGAATAATATTTCCTCAATACGTATGTGTAAATTGTGCAAGTATTAGAAAATAGCATCAATGTACATATCTGTAAATGACAAATTCAGTAGCTAAGTTGTTGCTTTCAGTTACTGAGCAGCTGTGCGAGGAAAAAAAGGTGGAAACCGCGTAAAACAATAGGACATGAATAAAGCAGGCAAAAGGAAGAAACTAATATCTCGTTACATCTTCTATAGTGGTGCGATAGTATAAATTGCATTCATTCAATTCACAGTTATTTTATTTGATTGCTAATAATGTAGGAATAAGTGCTACTAGTAGAACTGGACTATTTCATGCTACTTTATGACCGCACCCTAGTGAAAATAATAAAAACAGTCAAATACGCATTATTTATTTATAATAAGTGTGACTACATGTATGCGGCAGCATCGGGAACTCTATGTTGACCAAACTAAATAAAACTCATTCCAGCTGATAACGCAGGCAGACTTCCAAGCACCACCACGTTGTTGTTAGTGGCCCAAATTTAATTTTTCATTGATTTTATTTATTGTAATATTATTACCTCGTAAACTATAAAAACAAAAATGTTTTTTATTTATTTTAAAAGTAGCGGGTAACGGTTGAAATTCCTCTAAAATGTAGCGCCGCTACTGCTTTTGCTACTTTTCCTCAAAAGCAGCGCCGCTACTAAAAAAGTAGCGCAGCTACTCCCAGCACTATATACATGTGTGTATGTGTATATATTAGTCCGTTTTAAAATGATAGCCGAACCAAAATGCTCGGAAGTTCTTTTCCGAGATTTCATTTAATTAAGATTTGTTTTTATTATTTATTGTTTTAAGTATATTAAAAAGGAAAATTTTAATTAAATAAAATCCATAAAAGAAAACGAATCAAAGAAAAAGGAGCAACTTATTTAATTATTTTCGCATAATTTAGCAGTTAAAGAAGACGTATATAATTGGTTTCCATTAAAAACGGTTCGAAGTAGTTAATTTTTAGCTCCCTTTTTTTAGGTGGGGGGGGGACAAGGTTCTCGGGTGCATTGGGGAATGGAAGGAGTATAGTTTTTATTTATGAAATACGTCGCCATACAGCCTCTTTTTGCAATGAATTTTTTTCGACATTCTTAACGTTACCGGCGTCATCGGAATTCGAACCCCCGACATCAGTATCTCCACTTCGCCAATAGGGAAACGATTCTCCACTAGAGATGGAACCCGGTTTTAAAAAACTGGTTTTTAACCGGTGATGAAAATTTTTAATCATCACCGAAACCGACGATAAGAACAGGTTTTCACATTTTTGCGCGGTCTCCGATCACTTTGGTCCATTTTCTATGAAACAAACGTTTCCAAACGTTTAAAAACATAGTAATTACGTTTTGCATCGTTTCGTATCGTTTTTTGTTTGTTTATAAGTGTAAATAATTGATGCTTCAGTCTTGAATGTTATGTGGATGATTGCACATTGATCATTTAAGATTTTAAGATTTAAGGAAATTTCGAAACTTGCGTGTGTAGATGGACTGAGTTTCCAATCAAATTGCTAAAAGTGAATTCATTCAAGAAAGCCTAAGAAAGATAAAATACGACAAGCCTCATCCAACTTCTCACAATGGTGTCAGAAAAATGGTGCTTAGTTTTTATGAGAAAAAGAAACATGAATTGGTCAACTACTTCAAGAATCAGGTGAGACAAGGAATCCGCTATTCATTAACTATGGATGAGTATACATCTTTGCAAAACCAAAGATATATTAACGTTCATGATGAAAATCAACATTGGTCTCTTGGTCTCATGAAAATAAATGGTTCTCTCGATAGCACCAAAACTATTGCAATCGTTAGGAAAAGATTGGAAGACTTTGGCTTGGACCTAGATAAGCATATCGTGGGTTGCACCACCGACGGTGCCTCAGTAATGGTCAGATCTGGAAGAGAAATAGTATCTGATCACCAGCAATGCATTGCACATGCTATACATACATCTCGCGGTTTCGGATATCTTGTATTCAAAAACTGCTGAAAATTCAGTTGAAGGGGAAAGTGACCCTACCCCTGAAAATGAAGCCATCGAAGAAGATGAACACACTGCACATGAGTTAAGCGAAGATGAGAGTGAAATTTTATGCACTGATACAATTTTTGAGTCCGACATAGATGACGTAATTGTTCTTCCAAAACTTCGAGAAGATTACTTAAAAGTAATAAATAAAGTGAGAAAAATCTGCCGCATATTTCGAAAGTCTCCTTTGAAAAATGAGATTGCAAGATTTGTCAAAGATGAATTTAATGGAAAGGAAATGAAGCTTATCCTTGACTGTAGAATGAGGTGGAACAGTCTTTTGGCCATGATAGAAAGATTTTTGAAACTCAAAATTGCATTCCAAAGGCCCTCAGAGTGATACGCTCAACAGAGACGATTTCAGATGAAGAATGGAATGCTCTAAAGAGCCTCTTCGACACGCTTCGTCCACTGGAAATTGTTTTGAAGGGACTCTGTTCCGAAGATGCAAATTTGCTCAAAGCTGAATCTTCCATGAAGTTAATTTGGATAAATTTGAAAGCAAAAACAATCCTTTAGCTTTTGAGCTACGTCAGTGTCTCATGATCGCTACTCATCGAGAAGACAAAAAGAAGCTGTCGCCTTGCTGAGTTTTCTCCACAATCCCGAGGTCTTGAAAAATGAATCATCAGTACCGTTCTTCTTTCCTTCAAGACAAGCACTTAAGAAGTATGCGGATCATACATTTAAGAGGCTTTTTCCAGAAGCTTGCCAGATTTCAGAACAGGCGACCAAGTCCAATCAATTGCTTCGAAACTCGAAGATTCACAATGCAGCTCAGGTCGTGAAGTAAATGATGACAATCAACTTATGAACGAGTAAATGTGTGAGATGAACAAACTGAAAATGAAACCCAAGAAAGATTCTCCTGAGACCTTTGACGTAAACAATGAATTCAAATATTTTGAAGCTATTTTGAATAGAAGCGAAAATTTGGATCGAATCTACGAGGCGTTGCTTACAATAAAAGGCACCAGTGTAGAGTCCGAGGGAGTGTTTTCAGCTGCTGGTTTATTCGTCACAAAGATTCGATCAAGAATGTTAGATCAGACACTTAATGCTCTTTGTTTTCTCAAGTGTTATTTCAAAAATCAAGTTCGATAATAAACTTTTTAATTCAAATGTTTACACGTACTTGATTGAATCAATTAAAACCTTATTTCTGTTTAATATTTTGATCATTTACCTCCCTAAAGAGCATACAGAATCCCATCGGTGAAAACCGGCTTTAAGAATATAGCTACGGTGAAAACCGGTTTTACACTTTTCGGTTATTTTCCATCCCTATTCTCCACTCAGCTACGGGCGATTGCCTTTCTTTTTTTCTTAACTAAAAATTTTCCTTTTTGTTGATAATTTTCAGTGATTTTAGGAGATTCACGCTCCAAAAGATTCACTCGCTCACCATTTTTCCAATCTACGACTAAACTTGAGTGGATCTTGTAAACTTTGCAGTGACAAATCTTTTTGTCCAGCGTTTGAGTGTTTAGTATGTTGAGGAAAAATAGGTTTGCTCTAGCACCATGTGGTGGTTGATGTAATGTTCAGTAACTTCAGTACTCCAATTTGTTAAATTTAATACTGGTACAAGGTTTTAGTGATGAAAGAACAGTTTTAGCCATTATATTAAATCCTTCTGAACCCGTTTACATTTTACTCTCTTCCATCGTTTAAACTTTTCTGTTGAACCGTCTGAATAACTTTACCAAACGTCTCTTTCAAGGGCAGATTTAGAATTTCTCCATGGGGCCGCGGGTTTACCAATCAATTACCCTGATTTTGAACAATATAATTTTACCGCTATCAAATGTTATTTGTACAATCAATATATGTGTCCTGTTTAGAATTTTATGGTCTATCTCGTGGTGAAGTTGGATTTTTGCTAACTGTAACCATTATTTTGTAATTCGCTGTTATACAGACACGGTTAGAAAACATCTGAAGGGCATCAAGGATTTTTTTCTTGGTAATAAGCAGCAATGATTTTGGCATTTTGTTCAACAAAAACAAACTCTGACTTCCCTAACGTTGAAATAAAGATGGAAACCATGACTTTTTGAGAAAAATGCGGACATTCCCTGCAAAGTCGATCTAGACTGATAGATTTTTTGTCCTGTCTTCCATAAACTCGGTCATTTTGTGTGTGTATTGTTGAAGCAACCGTAAAGGTCTTCTCGTCGCTGAACCATATTTTCGACACTTCTCTGTCTGGGAATCGATCTAACAGAGCACGACATTTTTCAACTCTTGCTTGCTCATTTGATGCAGAGAACTTATGAACTTACTCTTTTAAAACATTTAAGACCCAGATCATCTTTTACTATGCGACGAACACTAGAGCGAGAAACACCAGTAGTTTTTGAAATTTCTTTAACTTTCTTGTGGGTGTTGGACCGTTCTTCTTGAATGCATATCATGGATGAAACCGTATCAATATTTTCCTCAGTACGTGATGTTTTTGGCCTTCCACTGCCTTCTTTTCGTTTGGTCGACCCTGTGATATCGATTTTCTTTGAGATATTGAAGTCCAGGTATCGTGCATTTTATTTGGAAACTCTTTCTTCATTCGTTCTGCACCCCAGTGTTTCTCTTACGTAGGTTCAATATCAATGCTTCACCTTCCAAACAGTATTTCATTATGTTATAACTTGTTCACTAACTATAGTAGAATGATGGTCTGAAATGAAAAAGGAAATTAATTAATTATTTCGTGTAAAAATTAGGAAAATTAATTATTTATGGAGAAACTGACTGTCATCTGAAAGTCAGTTGCTGACTTTGACCGCCTTTCAATTGAGCACCATATTCTGATACCTCCCTCCAGTTGTGAGCCTATACTTCTACTCCTGGAGCGTTGAATCTAGATTCAAAGCCAGCGTTGGAAAGAATAAAAGTATGGGTACAACATACGGCCTCAGCAATAAGATCAATATACAGGGTGAGCCACAATATTTTCCCAAAAGTTGGGTAATAGTTTTTTTTTTTGCCCACCCCGTAATTTGGCCAGTTTGAAGTTTAATTTATTTTTTTTTATTGGGTTCAGAATCCCAGCTGAGCTTTGAACGGCCATCGGCCAAGCTCTGAAGGGCTACATTAACTTATAGTCTAAGTTAAGCTAGACTAAACCAGACTTACGGCTTGGAGATCCTATTCGGTCCTACCTCAGGGTTGCCGACTCGATGTGGGCCTGCTTTAGGCCTTAGTAACATAAAATGAAAAAAGGGCACTATTTATGGTCTTCTTTTTAAACTTTGCGACAACAACAACAACCTGCACCATTGCACGATGCAACAGTCTTGTATCTAAACTACCAAACTGAATTGCGGATTACTGGAAAATTCGCCGAAAGCAATTCACCGATGGAAAATTCACCGACGAAAATTCACCGACGAAAATTCACCGACCATCAAATTCACCGACGGAAAAATCATCGACCCTCAAATTCACCCCAAGAAAATTCACCGACCTTTAAATTCACCGACAAACCAACCAACTTAATTAATTAGTTTAAAAACAAACGACAAATATTTCAAACCGCGACAAACCAACCATCTAAACTAAACATTCATTAGTACCAGTTGAGTTGGATAGGTTACTACTCCTTTTGACTCATTCGTTCCCCAACACCCTTAAGAAATGGCGCTTCGTTTTGTAGAGTCCGAGAAAGGAAAGAAAAAGCTTTGTGTTGAAGGTCACCTGTACTACAAAGAAAAGCAAAATCACGATACAATTCATTGGAAGTGTGACCAATACCAGAAAACTAAATGTCGTGCTCGAGTATCTACAGTTGGTGACAATATAATTAAGCATTCAAATGAGCACAATCACCATGCAGATGCAGCAAGCGTCGAAGCAGCAAGTGTTAGTGAAATGATTCGCAAGAAGGCTACAGATACAACCGATTCTCCGCATTCAATATTATCTGATGCCTTTGCTGCATGTAGTCAAACAGCAATTGGAAAGCTTCCTAGTACAGAAAACATCAAAAGAACAATGAGAAACATGCGAAGCAAGAAGCACGCAGGACCGGTCATACCAACCCTTTGCAAAGACATTGTTTTTCCTCAAGACTACACAAAACTGCCGAATGGCGAAGTTTTTATATTTTGACACGGGAAATTATGAAAATCGCATTATAGTCTTTGCCACTGTGCAAAATCTTCAAATGTTAATGAAAAGCAAACACTGGTATGCCGATGGCACATTCAAAGCAGCGCCGTTACTATTCAAGCAATTATACACACTGCATGGTTTAGAAGATAACGTTTCAATTCCACAAGTGTATGCTTTGCTACCCGACAAATCCGAAGAAACCTATAAGATTTTTTTGGAAAGCATCAGAAGATTTGATCCCTCTTCAACCCCGTTAACAATAACTACTGATTATGAAAAAGCCATGATTAAAGCTTCTAAGCAAGTGTTCCCAAACACGAAACAAAGAGGATGCTTTTTTCATTTTTCTCAATGCATCATGCGAGCCATTCAAGCACATGGTCTGAAACAACGATATGAAATGGATGCAGATTTTGCCCTAAACCTTCGTATGCTATCTGCATTAGCATTTGTCCCTCCGCATAATGTAGTTGAGGCTTTTGAAATTTTGTGCGACAGCGATATTTGGCCTCCTGAAGCTCAACAAGTCATTGATTATATATTTTGAGGATACTTGGATTGGTCGTCCAGATCGAAGGCAACGGCGTCGACCACCACAGTTTCCACATGAGATGTGGAACGTTCACGATGCTATCGTAAATGATTTGCCAAAAATGAATAATAATAATGTCGAAGGTTGGCATAGGGGATTTGAAGAGCAGCTAACTTCCTGCCATCCCAATATTTGGAAATTCGTGGAGTGCATAAAAAAAGAACAAACTTTCAGCGAAGCCAAAATTGAACAATATATTGCAGGTCAAGAGCCACCGAGAAAGAGAAGAAAATACCGGGACTATGCAAAAAGAATAAGAAGAATTGTACTAAAATACGAACCTGACCAGTGTGTCAAAGCCTTTGCAAGAGGCATAGCTCATAATATATCGTTTTAATTTTTAATGATTGTTAAAGTACCTTGCATAAAGCTTTTAATTTCTTTTAATTCTTTTAATAAACTATGAATCTTAATGAATTATGAAGTATCCTTTAATAAAGCTTTTAATTTTGCATATATTCTTTTAATAAATTATGAAATATTTGTACAGATTGGTAAATTAATAAATTACAAGTATTTGGCGGTAAATTTGCTCGTCGGTGAATTTAATGGTCGGTGAATTTAATGGTCGGTGAATTTTCCAGCGATGAATTGTTCGTCAGTGAATTTGATGGTCGGTGAATTTTCGTCGGTGAATTTTCCGTCGGTGAATTGATTTCGGTGAATTTACCGCACACCGAATTGCGAGGGAGCTCTCTATAAGACCACGCCCTATCAGTGCCGCATTCAATAAACGAGTAGAGTAGGACGCTGCCAGTGCCCAAAAAATTATGCCACAAGAGCCCAAAAGTGCTAGCTCTAAATTGAGTGAATTTTTCACCATCCTTACAATTATGATTATATTATATATATATAGTATATACACACACACACACACAAGCAATGCTACATTAATTAGCTTAGTCATCATATCGCTTTGGGACAACAACAACTGGCTCATCTTCTATATTTTTTATCAAAATGAGACATTTTTTAGGATAACTCATAAAAATTAATGTTATGTCCCATTTTCATTTTCTGATAAATATTACAAAAGTTTTTTTCATTATACTGTATATATATTTTATAGTATATATATTTTTCCCATGGCGGCTTCCGCTACACTGGATTGACTGGACCCCTCTCCCTTAAATCCGCCACTTGTCTCTTTAAACAATTTGTAGTCCACGATTTGAATTGCAGTTAAAGAGTGTTCATTTGAACAAATTAACAAATCGGCTTTCCTTACTTAAAAGGATAAACTTTCTCGCATCGAAGATTTTGTTCAACGATTTTCGATTATCGTCGAATGTCGAATAAACTTTGAACAAAACGTTCAAAATACTTAAGATTAATGTTACACCAAACTTTGCCTTTATAACTTGTAAGTACGAGACAAGGCCACACACACAATATATACATATATATATGTTTGAAAATATTTGCTTTTCTTGTTCCGGTGGAGGCAGGTTTGTCCTCTACTTTCAGGGCTTCATTCAAGGTTTGTGATGTTTAAGTTTCGATCACATATTCAAGGGTAGAAACCAATAAGTTTTTTATTTAGTCCTTTATTATAAAATAATCGTTGGCAGAGCCCGGGAGAGAGGGGTGCGTGAGGTGTCAAAGCACCAACGGGGCCCGGGCCTCAGGGGAGGAGGGGGGAGGCCCGGGTTGGAAGATGGAAAAGGTGGTGATCAGGGGTAAAGGGGCACGGAGTCAAAAGTAGCATCAGGGCCTCGATCGGATCGTTGCTACTTGAATAATTCACTAGGCAACAAATTTCAACTTTTTTTTTGTTACAGACACGTGAACTACTGATTCCTACTAAAGCGCTGATGCTGATTTCAGATCTGATATCAAAATTTCTCTATCACGTCCAGATTTTGTGTAACCGAAAACCCCTATTTTTCATTTTTTTTTCTCACCCGCTTCTATTACGAAAGCCGTCTAAGCTACTTTTCCGTGCCACGTTTTATGTTAAGCATACTTAAATAATTAGTGAACAGGGATGTCTTTCCTCCTCTATTCTGGCTTAAGACAGACAGCGGAATTCCGCTGGCGGAGTTACCACCCCTGCGCCCAACCATCCACCCAAAGCGCGTTAGTATTTTGTTGTTACTACTGAAAGGCAAATTCCTGTTCTTAAGTGAAACTTTGGTGTGTCCTCTTCCTTTGTCGCTTGTAGGATGACGAGCTCTCCTTCTGCAGGAACCAACAATAATCTCCCATCATATTTGGGTTGAAATTACCTTGGTATCTGTTTTCCATAACTGAGATCTGTTGGTGGAAGCGCTCACCATGCTCGTCACTTACAGCCCCAAGGTTGGCCGGGAAGAAGTCAAGATGAGAATGTAAAAAATGAATTTTCAAAGACATTCTGCATCCCATTATTTCATAAGAGTTAAGCATGTTTTCTACGAGTTTACGGTGGTTTTCAGCTTTGTGGTTTCCAAGAAAATTTTTGACAACTTCAACGAAAGATGTCCATGCTCCTAGTTCATTCTCACTTAGGTTAGATGGAAACGATGAGTCGTGGCTGACACTGCGGATCTGTGGTCCAGTGAAAACTCCAGCTTCTAGCTTAGCATCTGTCAATATTCCTTTGAATTTATCCTTTAAATATTGGAAACCACTACCTTGATGATCCATACCCTTCACGAAATTTTTCATAAGGCCAAGTTTAATGTGAAGTGGTGGAAGATGTACTTTCTGAGGGTCAATAAGTGCTGGGTGTTTCACATTGTATTTACCAACAACATGTTCAGTTCTAGATGGCCAATCATGTTTTTTGTAGTGGTTCTTGTCATCTCTGCTGTTCCATAGACACAAAAAGCACATATGCTTTGTGTAGCCCAACTGTAACCCAAGAAGTAATGATACAACTTTAAGGTCGCCACAAATATTCCATGTGTGGTCCTTATATTTGATGAGTCTTAGCAGCAGTTTCATCGATTCATAAGTCTCATTAAGGCCAGTGGCATGTGCTACAGGTATTGAAGGTTTTTCATTGCCGTTGTGCAGTAATACAGCTTTAAGGCTAGCTTTACTAGAGTCAATGAACAGTCTCCATTCTTTTGGATCATAGCGACAGCCAATCCCTTGCATCAGACCACTGATATCGTGGCAGAAACAAACGTTTTCTTCCTGTAAGTAAAATGATGAAAACTGCAAATGGCGATGGCGGAAATGGGAAACTTTGGTGTTTGGTTGGAGAAGATTAAATTCTTGAAGTCTTGAACCAAGCAACTCTGCCTTTTCTTTTGGTAATTCCAAATCGCGCACTAAGTCATTTAACTCCGCTTGACTTAACAAATGTGGGGAAATATTTGCATCTGGAACATATATGCCATCTTTCCCTGTTTCTATATCACTAGCAGAATCTTCAGATGAACTGCTGTCTGTTATCGTTGCTGGTGGAACTGGTGGTGGATTTGTTTCATCATGTGGTACTGGTTTCATTGCTGATTCGCAGTTTGGGTACGTGATCTTTGATTTGTTTTTCTTTGTGAAACCAGCAATCTTTGTCAAACAAAAATAACAATCATTGAAGTGATTTTTCGGCTCACGCCAAACCATGGGGACTGAGAACGGCATAGCTTTTCTTTTACCATTCATCCAAGCTATTAACATTGCATTGCACTGTGCACAGCAAATATGTGGTGCCCAGTCCCTCTGTTGGTCTCCTAACTTAGTCAAAATAACACTTGTAGGCAAGTTTAATCTTTGTTGTTATGTTTCTACGTTGTGGCTTAGGTGTATATTGTCCACAGACAAAGCAGAAGTTGTCTGGTTGATTTACACAACCTTACCTTACAACCTTACAAAGGTTCCACGTGATGATTTCTCATTTCGCGAAGGTCAAGCGTGTCGCCCCTCCTCTCGAGTTGGCCTGGTGAAGTAGTGAGTTGGATTCTTGCGCTCTCCACCTCACATAGCCAGGTACGCCCGGCTCATCGGGGATTGTTCTGAGCCAGGCGTCAAGTCTTCTTTTGAAGATTTCCACTGCAACTCCCTTCGTGTTTCTTAGGTCTTTGGGCAGCTGATTAAATAGTTTTGGTCCTCTCACTACAAAACTATTTTCTTTCAGGGTTAAGGATGTTCCCTGTCTCGCCTTCAATTTGGGAATACGACACAGTCTACCGTTTCTACCTTCCACCGTTGTTTGGGGAGTTATGGGATTCAGAGTAAGATTAGGGACTAGTTTCTCCATTATTTTCCAAGTGTAAATAATGGTGTATCTCTCTCTTCTCCTTTCCAGTGAATATAGGTTTAGTTCTCGTAACCTTTCCCAGTAATTTAGTTCTTTGCACCCATTGATCTTGGCTGTGAAACTTCTTTGAATCCCCTCCAGCTGTCTAATGTCTTCTTTTTTATATGGGGATGTTAGGACCGAGCAGTATTCCAGTTTGGGTATTATCAGGGTTTTCAGTAGGGGGATCATTACATTCCTATCCCTTCGTTTAAAAGTTCTCAATATCAGACCCGTTATTCTCTTTGCTCTGTTTACTGCTATCTTATTTTGTGTTTCAAATTTCGCATCATCTGTCATTACAACCCCTAAATCTTTTGCTCTGGAATTTCTCTGAATTTCCTGTCCATTTGGGGTATAATATTCCATAGACTTTAGGTCTTCTCTTTTTCCATACCGTAATAGCTGAAATTTCTCGGTGTTAAACTTCATATTGTTGTCTTCAGTCCACTTGTAGATTTTGTTTATGTCGGTTTGTAGAGATCCTATGTCTTCTGGGTGGTTTCTTATTTTTCTACTGATCTTTGTGTCATCCGCAAAGGATGTTACTGTGCTGTCTCTGGTAACGTCCTCATCTATGTCAGTTAGCATGATTATGAAGAGTAGTGGAGCTAATACCGTTCCTTGTGGTACTGAGCTGAGGACCTCTGATTCTGATGAAGATACTCCTTGTACTGTAACGACTTGCCTCCGCTCACTAAGGAAATTATATATCCATTTCCCTACTTTTCCTGTTATTCCCATATATTTCAGTTTATGTATTATGATTCCATGGTCACACTTGTCGAACGCTTTAGCAAAGTCTGTGTATAGTACATCATAGTTTTCATTACTTTCAAGTGAATCAATAATGTTGTTGTTGTGTTCCATTAGTTGTGACAGGCATGATCTGCCTGACCGAAACTCGTGTTGGTTATCATTGAATTTTTTCTGAGTTTCCAAAAAGTCATAGATTTTCTGTCTAACAATTCTTTCAAATATTTTGGTGAGATGAGATGTAAGCGACACTGGCCTATAGTTTTTGGCCTCGGATCGATCTCCTCCTTTATATATTGGGACGATGTTCGCGCTCTTCAGGATGCCCGGTATTTCTCCCGTGTTTAATGATCGTCTCCATATCCAGTATAGGGGCTCAGCGATTGCATTCTTGCAGTTTTTGATCAGTGTGGCATTCCATTTATCCGGTCCTGCCGCTGAGTGTGTTTTTAGTTTCCCTATGACTTGTGCAATATCCTCCGTCGTAAAGTCGAAATCCGTTATACTTTCCCCTTGTGGTTCTTCTTCAAAGAACGCGTTTCTATCGCATATCAGTTTGTCAGCACGTCTATTTGATGCCATTTTGAATTACCATACAATATCTGAAAAAACGTAGAAAGTAATTATTACGATGTGCAAAATAAAAAGAAATACACACCGTAGTACAAAACAAATGCTATAAAAACACACAAGTCACCACAACCTGTCACTTGCTCATCAGCAGAGAGCTTCAACAACCGTTCTGCTTGACTGTCACGTAGCGACTCGGGATAAATTTTATTTATCAAAATTGTTCGAATTTGTATATAGTTGGCAAAAAAAATTGCTTTAACCTTGAAAAGCAAGTTTCATATTACTGGCATTAAGCCGATTAAAACCAAAATCTGGACGTGGTAGAAAATTTTACTAAAAGTTATTTGCATTTTACACAAAATCTAGACGTGATAGAAAAAATCTAATTATAGATTTGAAATCAGCATACCGAAATTAGCTAGGAGCACCTATTTGGTCTTCTGTAACAAAATCTTTGTTGCCTAGTGTAATGAGAGATATTCGATGTTTGATTCTTTGTAAGTTTCTCCGAGACAAAAGTAAGATTAGAAAGGGGCAGAGTTTTTCTTTTACGGACCTCTTTTCTCCCTTGAAGTAAGGAATCCTTTTAGTCATAAATTTCGTCGAGTTACGACCCCTTTTATAGGTACATGGGATGATGGGGTAAGAGGAGTTACGTAATTTGGGGAATCCAAAAGACTATTCTCTTATTATAAACACTCCTTACGATACACGCGCAACTCATCGCGACACCAACACGCGTGTACGCACTAACACTAATTACTGTTTCGCGTAACTTCTACGTAACAATTCCTTAATTTTTTCTTGGTAACTTTTTGCTTAATCTTTTTCGTGCGTAACAATTAAACAATTACTCTTAACAACTAAACAATTACTCTTAACAACTAAACAATTACTCTTAACAACTAAACTTGTAAGCAATATTTGGGAAGGAAAACAAAATATTTAGTGTAGTGTAAGACATAAATCATATTTAAAAACAAAAATAATTATAACATATGTAATAAAGCAATATTAAATTATAGAACCTGTGTAATGTATAGAGTATATATGTAAAGAACGACGCTTGTGTAGAAGAGCGTTCCGCACAAGATGAGGAGGGAGAACGAGCAAATGGAAAAATGAGGTACCTCCCAGGAATCGAACCCGGAATCATCCAATTGCCGGTCGGAAATGTTAACCACTACACCAAGGACCCCGATTAGTCAGTACTCGTAATTCTCCTACATACGAGCAGAATCAAATGCCCTGAGGGGGCACCTTCGCATGCAGTGCGTATATATACATTTTAACTGCAGACAACACAGTATAATTAATGTAAAGAACGACGCTTGTGTAGTGGTGTACTGGTTAACATATCCGACCGGCAATTGGATGATCCCGGGTTCGATTCCTGGGAGGTACCTCATTTTTCATTTACTTGTTCTCCCTCCTCATCTTGTGCGGAACGCTCTTCTACACAAGCGTCGTTCTTTACATTAATTATACTGCGTGTTTGTAATTAAAATGTATATACAGTATATATATGATATATAGGCCTATACACCGAGTGTCCCAAAAGTCAGTTTACCGAAGAAAATGTTCTCCTAAGGTGAGTTTACTACAAAGAAAAAACTTTTCATAAATATATTTACAGAATATAAGAAAACAAAGAAAAAAATTCCTGAAACCTATTTACAAAACATGAGAATAGTTCTGGTTACAATAACTGTTCAAAATGTCGTCCATGTTGTTCGATGCACATCTTGTATCTGTCAACGGTTGACCGGCAAATGGTTTTACATAGTTCCTTATCATTGCTTAAGAGCTGGAATTCTTCACAAATGTAGTCTTTAAGGTCCTGAAGACATGCTGGCTTTTTGCTGTAAAAAAAATTGTCATAATGTTTAGAATAATCATCAGGAGAAAACATTTTCCTCGGTAAACTGACTTTTGGGACAACTTGTGTGTGTGTATATATATATATATATATAATTTCTTGCTAAGTTTAGTATGAGTTTTATGAATAAAAATAGGGCGTATGAGGTGGGTAAGGTAATTTCCATGTCCCATATCCCCGAGGAAGTAAGAGATAGGGACCCGAACCTCGAGCCCTGCCTGAGCCTGAGCTTACCTTAGCCCGAGTCGGTTAAAGAGGTGGGTGGCCAGCCCGCTGCCGCTTCGTCGTGATGTAAGATATGGAAAAGACAACGGCCCAGCTCTAGGGGCCACTGGGGTTTGAACCCGTGACTTAACGGAGTCTTAGCACTTCCGGTCAGCGCCCTAACCGATCATCCAACGAGACGTTCGCGTATGAATAAACTTGGTATATTATATTATACTATGGTGAAATCATTTATTGTAGCAAAACGCGGCCATGATGTTCTTTGAGCAAACGCATACCTTATTCATTACATCCAAAGATCCGTGGTCAAAATCACCTATTTACTCTTACTATGATAACACTGGTCGACAAAATCGGACGTTTTTCTCTCAGCAAAGATGTATACACCCTTTTCTAGACCTGGTTTGTACGTTGATTCCAAATCTGTTTTCAGATTTCCCCTAGCACATCTATTTATCGAAATATGACTGGTGTTAATTTCAGCACAATTTATTGTAAAAGTACAACTTTATTCATAAAAATAAATGTACACCAACCTAAAAATGTTGCGAGTACGATTTTCTTCTGTAAACCTTGTCCGGATCGTCGCGATACAACATCCAGCAGTAGTCTGCCAGCATACTTTCGTTCCAGAAACCTTGGTAGCGAGTTTCCACTGACTGGATGTCTTGATGGAAGCGTTCCCCCTGTTCGTCACTCACCGCGCCAAGGTTTTCGGGAAAGAAATCTAGATGCGAATGTAAAAAATGTATTTTCAAGGACATGCGACAGCCTATTTCTTGATATGCGACTTTCTTCAAAACCTTCATCCTGCAGAACCTCCCTGATTTAGGGCCCCACAAAGATTCCCCCCTTCAAATTCGCGGCAATGATGTTTGAAAATTTCTCAACAAGGTATCGAAACCCTCTCGAATTCGCCTTACCCATCTCTTTCACAAAATTTTTCACTAAGCCGATCTTAATGTGGAGAGGTGACAGGAAAGTCGTCTTTGTATCAACTAAAGGAACACACTGGACACTGCCCGTTCCTGGCTCGTATGTGCTTCTTTGATGCCAGTCACGTCTGATATAATGATCCGCGGTAGCACGGCTGTCCCATAGGCATAGGAAACAACAGTATTTCGTGAACCCTCTTTGCCATGCCCATTAACATACCAATGACTTTGAGATCACCACAGATATTCCATTGATGAGTGTTGTATTGGATTGCTTCGAGTAGTATATTCATGTTATCGTACGTCTCCTTTAGATGAACGGAGTGGGCGATCGGGATGGACGGCTTTAAGTTCCCGTTATGCAGGAGAACCGCTTTCAAGCTTCGTGGTGAGGAATCAATGAAGAGGCGACACTCAGATGGTGTGTGTGTATCTGTGACAAGTTCTTGAAAAGTCCATTGATATCATGGTAATAGCAGAGCGGGCCGTCTACTGCAAAGAATGCCGCCAAATCATGGTTTCGTTTTCGATAGTGACACACACGGACGTTTTTTCAAGTAAGTGTTTCTGCTTGAGTCTCGAGGAGAGAAGTTCTGATTTCTCTTTGGAGAGGGCTAGGTCTCTAATGAGGTCATTCAATTCGTTTTGGGTAAGCCTTTCCTGCTCCGATTGCTCTTCGTCAGGTGTGTAGTCAAGATCGGCCGAAGGTTCCACATCTCCGCCAATCGCTCCTTCGTCGGATTCCTTTCGTCTTCTAAAGAATCGAGGCCATGCTGTGGAGGTACCGGAATCGGTATCGTGTCATCGTGAGGGATCGGTCTGATCGCGGAGTCTACGTTTGGATAAACGATGTTATGTTTGTTCTTCACGGAGAATCCAGTTATGTTAACATTGCAAAAGTAACAATCGCCATGATGGTCTCTCGGCTCCCTCCATATCATGGGTATAGCGAACGGCATCGACTTCTTCCTTTGGTTCAACCAGTCACGTAGTCCATTCGAACAAGCGGTACAGATAACATGTGGCGTCTACGCCTTATCTTGGTCGCCTAGTGGACAGCCGAAGTATAACCGGTAAGTTTTCCGAAGAACCATCGTGATTGTACGCCATTGTGATTTAGTCGCGATCGAGCCGCACACGTAACAGAAATTGTCGGGGTGAATTTTACACTTTCGAGGCATGATGATCGATGAGTGGATTGATGTAAATCACCTAAAAAAATAAAATGTGTAAGTGGGCGACACAAAACAAAACAAAAAACACAACACACAACTAGACATGTGACTGTTACGCCAAAGAATGAAAGGGTGTACATGTGCAACGTTTGCAAATTTGTGGCCAGCAACTGCTCTCGCCTAAAATAACACAAGATAACCTGCGGAAAGTCTAAGTTGAAAAGGCAAAATTACATGAGGGTACAGAAACAGTAAAGCAAAAACCTACACCCAAGCTGCAACGACAAAATACTACGCTACATGTATCATGTAAAGGACGCATATTATATATTGTGTATATATAGTATTATATATTATATTATATCTAGTTATATGCATATTATATATATTATTATATTATATAAATATTATATTTATTATATATATTATGATCGGTCTCACCTCGAAAACTAGACATGCTAGAGGAAAACCGAAAAAGATTTGGAATCAGCTTCCCAACAGCTATCTAGCCCACCGATAATTATATCTGATGAAAGACATTTGTTGGCCAGTAGGGCATATCATACTTTTCCGAGTCCAAATTTCACTCCAGCTAATATGTATTTTTATGTAAAATTTAATTCTAAGAGGGGTTTCTTTTCTGCAACTTTTCCAAAAAATTGCGTTATGTTCAAAATTGCGGTTTTCTGTTCTATGTTGAAATGCCAAATATTCAATTGAACACAACCTCATATTTTTAACCCTTTGTCGTAATTTGTTGCCATTTAGACACATTAACTTTGCTTAACTCTTACACAGGTTTAATACATACAAACATACATAAGAAAAAAAATCTACTCCATTTGAATCTTTGTAACCATTTGGACGCAGAAGGCGAAGTTCAAAATTCTCTCAATAGATGGCTCTCAGCAATTACGCCAGTTATAATTGTCAAGTAAAAGTGAGTGGACGCCATTTTTTTCGGTAAGGGTTTTTTGTAATTTTCCTAAGTTTAATCACCATTATTATATTTGTTTTGACTATAATTTCATTCTAGAAGTATTAAGGAAGCTCCCTGTTTACTTTGTTTAAGTAATATTTTTAATAACTGTGAAGAAAAGGCTTTATTCTAAATTCGTTTCGAAATGGACACAAAGTTTTCATAGGGTTAATTTCTGTCTATGATAACACGTGTGTCCAATTAGATACATGAAATGAATTTTTCATTACGATTGTTTTTATGTACTGTATATATATATATATATATATATATATATATATATATATATATATATATATATAGTTACAAGGAGTTACAAGGAAAAGAAGTACCTCAAAAGGCCTTGCGGCCCATACCGAGGAGGTACCAATGGCATGGCAACAGGTGTCAGGGAAAATTTTCTACACGCTCAAATAGTGTGCAAGATTTGGTCTAACCTTTTCTTGAAATCATCCACAGAGGAACTGTTCACAACTTCTGAACGTAAACTGTTCCACGTGTCACAGATCTTATACGTAAAGTAATTCCCACACACACTAGTCCTAAACCGTTTCAAATCCAACTTCCAACCATTGTTGCGAGTTGGGTTATCATTGAAACTAAACATGCTTCTAAAATCGACATCGTTGAACCCGCGTAAGAGCTTAAAAACCTCGATCATTTGACCGCGCAGCCTCCGAGTTTCAAGCGAAAACAAGTTCAGGGCGCGTAAGCGTCGATTATAGCCCATATGCCTAACGGAAGGGATTAACTTTGTGGCCCTCGCCTGCACTCGCTCCAGCCTCTCAATATCTTTCCTGAGTGTGGGCGACCAGAACTGCACAGCATACTCCAAGTACGGCCGAACCAGGGAATTGTACAGAGAGAGCACAATCTCCTTGTTCCGAAATCGAAATTGCCTCCTGATATAACCCAACAGCTTCTGGGCTTTCTTTTCCACCTCTACGCATTGTTTCGTAAACTTAAAGTCACTGCTAATTAGCACACCCAAGTCCTTTTCTAAATCAGTCGCCTCGATATTACTCCCCAACATGGAGTAGTCGGACTTGAGATTGGCATAGCCAACGTGCATCACCTTGCATTTACCCAAGTTAAACGGCATTTGCCATTTTTCCGACCACTCTCCTATCCTACCTAGGTCCGCACGCAGTTCCTCGATAGCTTCAGGCGTCCCAACATTGGCCCCAAGCTTCGTGTCATCAGCGAATTTGGCGATCCGACTGACGATGCCACCGTCGATATCATTTATGTAAATGATAAACAACAGTGGCCCCAAAACGGAACCCTGAGGAACCCCACTAGTGACCGAGGCCCAACCCGAACTAACCCCTTTAATTACAACCCTCTGCCGCCTATTCTTCAGCCAGTTTTCAATCCACCTACCAACTTCCCCACCGATACCCAGCGCGCGCACTTTCGCCATTAGCCGGCGGTGAGGTACCTTATCAAAGGCTTTCTGAAAGTATATTAATCGCCCTACTCGTATCATACTCACACAACATGACGTGGAAAAACTCGAGCAAGTTGGTGAGACACGACCTATGCCGTCTAAACCCATGTTGGGAGTCCCCAAGCAGCTTGTAGAAATCCAAATTGTCAACGATCCGATCCGTTATTATCCCCTCTAATAATTTACCTACAACTGAAGTGAGACTAATGGGACGATAATTCCCTGGACTTTCGTGATCCCCTTTCTTAAAGATAGGGGTCACGTTGGCTTCCCTCCGGTCACCAGGCACCTGGCCCATCTCCAACGATTTGTTGAAGATTGTAGCCAGGTGGGGAGCCACCTGGTCGCGCACCTCCCGCAACACTCTGGGGAGAAACTGGTCTGGCCCAGGAGCTTAAACGAGCTCAGTTTGTCTATTCTATCGGCAACGACTGTCGCGGTACATCGAACACTATCCAGGTCAGCACCTTCATGCCTCACGCCTGGCTCGGGGATGACGCGGGTGTCCTCCCTGGTGAACACTCCCGCAAAATATTCATTAAGCACATTAGAGAGAGAGAGAGAGAGTGTGTGTTACAAGGAGTTACAAGGAAAAGAAGTACCTCAAAAGGCCTTGCGGCCCATACCGAGGAGGTACCAATGGCAACGGGTGCCAGGGAAAATTTTCTATACCCTCAAATAGTGTGCAAGATTTGGTCTAACCTTTTCTTGAACTGATCCACAGAGGAACTGTTCACAACTTCTGAAGGTAACCTGTTCCACGTGTCACAGATCTTATACGTAAAGTACTTCCCACACATACTAGTCCTAAACCGTTTCAAATCCAACTTCCAACCATTGTTGCGAGTTGGGTTATCATTTAAACTAAACATGCTTCTAAAATCGACATCTTTGAACCCGCGTCACGTAAGCGTCGATTGTAGCCCATATGCCTAACGGAAGGGATTAACTTTGTGGCATTCTTCAGCCGGTTTTCAATCCACTTACCTACTTCCCCACCAATACCCAGCACGCGCACTTTAGCCATTAGCCGGCAGTGAGGTACCTTATCAAAGGCTTTCTAATCAATCGCCCTACTCTTATCATACTCACTCAACATGACGTGGAAAAACTCGAGCATGTTGGTGAGACACGACCCATGCCGTCTAAACCCATGTTGGAGTCCCCAAGTAGCTTGTAGGAATCCAAATGGTCAACAATCCTACCCGCTATTATCCCCTCTAATTATTTACCTACAACTGAAGTGAAATGGTGTTATTTATAGAGGTTCCAAAGCCTCTCTTCCCACGCATGAGGTAGCAGTTGGGTCCTAATCGTAAGAGTAGAGAAAAAGAGTTAATACTAAAAGAAAGGACAGAGTAGGGATGGGAAGGGGTCCTAGTAACCCACGGGACAGGTTTGTACAACAGACTTCACCCGCCCTCCTGAAAGAGAGAGAACCTAAAGGAATTGGCAGCCAATTTCTCTAGAATCCCACGACTCGGGACCGGAGGGCTGTCACACCCCAAGTATAAAGTTTACTACACCCAGAAGGAACGTGCATAACCTTTATACCCCATGCGGAGAGAGAGAGAGAGAGAGAGAGAGAGTGTTACAAGGAGTTACAAGGACAAGAGGAAGCCTCAAAGACCTTTCGGTCCACTCTGGGAGGTTCCAGTTATTAAAAGTTTATTTTTGTTTCAACTATCTTAATAGTAGTAGAAAACTGGATAGAACAGTAGAAGGCTCTCTCCCCACCCTCCGCTCCCTCCCTGCCAGAGGCAGGTACGGAAAAAGGTTGAAGAAAATACCTTGACCCTGGAAAAGTAGCCAAGGAAATTTTACAGGAAAGTGGAGAATACATAAATAGCTCTATATTTGGCTTGCTCACAGAGACACCGTGCAAGCGAACTCCTGCAGAGTTTTCTGAGGTTTTAATCTTAAACTGTGAGTGTGTTCAGTACTTTGTCTAGCCTATTTTTAAACACATTTACACTTTGACTGGAAACAACCTCTGAGGGAAGTTGGTTCCAGATATTAACTATTTTATAGGAAAAGAAATTTCCGCAGACAGAGGTCCTAAATATCTTTAGTTCCAGTTTAAACCCATTATTTCTTGTCGGATTGGCATTGTGAGAATAAGTTTCTGTAATCTACCCTGTCTATTCCTTTGAGCATCTTGAAGACTTGAATAAGCTGACCCCGCAACCTCCTCGTCTCTAAGCTAAACAGATTTAGGCGCTCCAATCTCCGTTGGTAGCTTTGCATTCTCATTGAAGGGATCAATTTTGTAGTCCTTGTTTGTACTCTTTCTCCCCGCCTGTGACAATCGTGGAAAAATCGCTCTCATAAAGGGTGATCCAGAGAAATGGGACCCAAAAGAAACCCCTGTAACTCTTAAAGTATAAGTCCTTTTATAAAATCATACGCATCATTCGAAAGAGGATAGTTACAAGTTTGTACAGGATTGTATAGGTTTTGACAATACAAGACAAGACAAGATACAAAACAAAATAAAAGTGTTAGTTAAAACTAACCCTTCAAGATGACTGCATGGACTGTGGAACAGCTGCGTTTCATAACTGAGCAATATTTTGAGCATGGAAGAAGTGTAGTTTCAGCTCAAAGATCTTTCAAGACAAAATTGTCGTTTCTGGGCAACAGAAAATCCATTGAATATTACCGAAGTCCCGTTGCATAGTCAGCGTGTAACTGTTTGGTGTGGTCTTACTGCATCTCAGATCATAGGGCCGTACTTTTTCGAGGATTCCACCGGAAACACGGTCACTGTAAATGGTGATCGCTACGAAAAAATGTTGACCGATTTCCTTATTCCTAAATTAAGAGATCTTTGTCTAGAAAACCACTGGTTCCAACAAGACGGAGCTACCTGCCATACCACGAGGAACTGCATGGCAGTTTTGCGTCAAACGTTTCCAGGCGAGTTAATCTCAAGATTTGGAGACGTTGAATGGCCCGCAAGGTCTCCGGATTTTTCTCCCTTAGATTATTATCTCTGGGGATATTTAAAGAGTAGGGTCTACAGAAATAACCCAACGACCTTGCAAGAATTGAAGGGCGCCATCACAAATGAGATACAGGCCATACCACCGCACACTCTTGCAAAAGTGATGCAGAACTTACAAGCGAGAACACTGGAATGCTTGGCAACTAATGGAGCACATTTGAAAGGAGTCATTTTTAAAAAATAAATATTTCATAATAAACTTGTAACTCTACTCTTTCGAATGATATATAGTTTTTATGAAAGGAATTAAATATTAAGAATATTTGGCTTTTTTTTATGGGTCCCATTTATCTGGATCACCCAGTATAAGATCTTGTTGAAATGGAAGGAGATGACAGACGTTGTGAAAGGGGGAGTTAAGTCTGCTACCCAGAAGAAGAGGATGGATGATCTGGATAAACTCTGTGAAGTCTGCATTTGCAAGCATCAGATCATCTTGTGCGGCTCAGAGGGGAGTGGATGCTCAGAATGCTCCCTCAAGGCCCGTGTGAACTGTAACTGTCCTTTGGAGGTGAAGGTTCCTAAACTGGACCTTCAGTGACTGTACTACCAGAGAGTGAAGACTTTCGAAGCTTCAGGAATCCAGATGTCTTCTGTAGACTTCGAAGACAGCAGGAGACAGATCAAAGCAGCGAAGAGGAAGGAGGCTGAAAAAGCTTCTGCTGTGAAGAGGAAGAAGAAAGAGGAGGCTACTAATGAGGAGCTTCTCATGAAAGACTTTGAGGAGGACGAAGAGCCAAACTTGGAAGAAGCTGCAAAAGAAGCCTCTGGCAATGCTGAGGCTACTGAAGCTCCTATGGACGTTCCCGCTGAAGTACCTGCCGAAACTCCAACTTCTGCTACACGAAACTACATGAAGATCCAAGGGACAGCTTCAGCAGCTTTCAAGTACAGGGTGGCAAATGTTCCGGCAGCTGCAGTTGCCACTGGCTTCCTGAACGACCTCATCAAGGCCGGTCATCTTTCCAAAGACAAGGCTTACTTGGCCATAGATGGCATAAAAGTCTGGAGGGCCAAGGAGGAAGTAATGGCCTCATCAGTTGAAGCTCTCACGCAGAGGTCAGAGGAGGAGAAGATCTCTGGGATATTCTTTGATGGCAAGCAGGATAGGAACACAAAGGTGTTGAAATATGACGAAGTGACGGAGATTTCATCCTGGCAAAGTGATCGAGGAGCATTACACTATCACGTGGGAACCTCAAGGAAAGTACCTCTTCCATTTCACTCCTGAGGAAACTGAGGAAGGAGAAAACCCTGCTCATAAGTTCGCTCAGGGCCTGCATGAGTGGCTTCTGGATCACGGAGCTGACGAGAGCCTTGTAATGATTGGAGGAGACTCCACCAACACGGGGTGGTCTGGAGGCGCCATAGCCCTATTGGAGAAGATGCTGGGTCGCAAGTGCCACTGGATGATCTGTCAGCTCCATGTGAACGAGCTCCCCCTGAGGCACTTAATCATCAAGCTGGACGGCCCTGTAACTCCCCGGTCAGGCTTCAGTGGGCCTATTGGAAAACTTCTTGAGAAATGAATGAACTTGAGGTCAACTTCAACTTCAAACCAGTGGAAGGAACTTGAAGATATCATAGAGATAGTCAAATCTCTCTCCACAGACCAGCACAACTGCTATCTTCTGATCAAAGCCATCAAGTCTGGAAATCTCAGTCCACAGTTGGCTGGTCTCAAGTGCGGACCTCTGAACCGATCCAGGTGGCTCACTACTGCACAGGCCATCTTGCTATTGTGGATGAGGGAGCACGGACTGAAGGGGGAGGTGTTGAGGAGGCTCGAGGTCCTCGTGAAGTTCTGCCTTAACTTCTACTTCAAAATGTACTACGACATCAAAGTGAAGCACCACCTCAAATTTGGTCCTGCACACGTCTTTTCAAGCCTGAGGCTGCTGAGGAACCAGACTACCGAGGTCAGGAACATCATCTCTACTGCAGTGATAAGAGGAGCTTACCACGCGCATCCTGAGAACATCCTGGCTTCATTCCTGTGCAGTGAGGATGAGCATCAGAGAGCTTTTGCTGTGACCCAGATAGAGAAGATCAGAGAAGGAAGAGACTTTGGTGATACGACAGTGAGGCCCCATAAAAATCCCAAAGTCAATCTGCGAGCCACTTCACCTGAGGATCTCATCAACTGGGAATCAGAGAATATTTACGAGCCTATTTTCACCTGCAAGATGACCTTGACTGAGCTCGAGGATCTCAGGAAAACTCCACTCAAAGTGGACGCTTTCTCTGTTCATACAGAGAGAGCTGTACAGGAAGTCTCAACTGCTTCCCAAGCTGTGTACGGTCACGAGAGGAGAGATGGGTAGATGAGAGCCAGGATAGACCATCGAGAAATGCTCCCAGTGTTCAGATCGAAGCAGGACATACTTAAGAGCTTTTCAGGTTCGAGTGGCTAATGAAAAGGCTGAAGCCATCGTTAATGCTCATAAGAGCTGAAAGTCCTCATAAGATCATAATATAAGATCTTATGAGGCCACGCTTTTCAGGGATCCAGGAAGAACAGGCGTGTAAACCTACAAGTGGAGGTGGCAAGTCTCCCGCTACTCGATCAGAGTAGAGCTGGTGAGCCGCGCCTATTCTTTGAAGAAAAACTTAAAATTCTTAAGTTTTACATGAAATCTAAACATTTTTTCAGCACCCAGAGGTGTTGAAACACGCAAGAAAGCAAGGAATGAGGTCAGAAAAGCAGCTTTTAGACTAAATCATATACAGAACAGCTGCGCGCTTTGGTTTGGGTGCCCTGAGGCTGCGTTAGGCAGCCTTCAAATCAGAAAATCGCGATTTTGACCATGAAAATGAGATTTTTCGGAAAAGTTGCAAATAATAAACCCATCTTAGAAATAAATTTTACATAGGAATACATATTAGCCACTTTGTTTTTCCAAAATTTCAACCCTGAACCCAGAGTATGATATGCCCTATTGGCCAGTGTCGTTTTCCGCCGATCAGCGAAGTTAAGCGACAATGGATTGGATGGGAGACAGTAGCGACTCACGGTTCGGATCCCGCTTAACGCACGCTGTAGGTACCCTCCATCATATGACCTTGGATGTTGCGAAAGATGTTAAAGAACCACAATCAGATCGAGGAAAGATCTCAATGAATAAAGTGATAATATGAAGTCGGCTCCATTTTAATTTAAGATCAAGATCAAAATGAAAATGTCCCCCTACCTTTTAATGTGAGGTTATGATCTTGCCTTTTAATGTGAGGTTATGATCTTGCCTTTTAATGTGAGGTTATGATCTTGCCTTTTAATGCGAGTTTATGATCTTACCTTTTAATGTGAAGTTATGAAGAAGTATTGTAGACAAATATAATAACCTAATAAGGTAATAAAAGTAATTTGATCTTAAATTACAATTACCTTAAAACTGTAATGAAATTATGAGTACACTTTTTACATTTTGGAAGTAATTGATAATAAAAGTAATTGATTATTCAAAAAGTAATTCATTTATGCGTAATTCAATTACTTTAAATAATAATTTAAAGTAATTCTTCATTGTTTTAAATAATGATTAAACGCAGAATATTATTAATAATTAGAAATATATAACAGCAGCGTCACACGCACGCACACACACACACACACACACAGTAAACCTTAATCGGCAACTGATTAGTCAAGGTGGAAATGTTAACTATGCCCTTCTTTAAATAGACTTTGTGCCGTACTTCCTTTTGCATTCGTGTTGGGTCCTTTTTGCCTTTGTGACGTATATTCTTGTCGTCCTCTCGATGGAACAACGATAATACCTGAAAATATTTTCAGTATATATACTGTGTATATATATAATATATATATATATATATATATATATATATATATATATATATATATATAACTGCAATGACCACGCAGTATACTTACGTCGTTTCTATATATATATATATATATATATATGAAAAATTATTTCACGAAAGTGACACGTGAAAAGTATTTATGATGAATAAAACCACCCTTTGTGTTTCTTTTTTCCTTCGTGGTTTTATTCATCATATATATATATATATATATATATATATATATATATATAACTGCAATGACCACGCAGTATACTTACGTCGTTTCTATATATATATATATATATATATATATATATATATATATATATATATATATATGATGATAAAACCACGAAGGAAAAAAGAAACACAAAGGGGTGGTTTTATTCATCATAAATACTTTTCACGTGTCACTTTCGTGAAATAATTTTTCATATATATATATACACTAACACGTTCTAAATATAAAAAATTATAAATGTTATCTTCAGAGTGTTCCAAAAGAAAGTGTGAGTTGCGATTACATTATCTGCAATAACTTATTGTCACCCTGTAATAAAAAGAGCGAGTGAAAGAAAGCAGTTGTTGAAACAGATTTTATCTCTCCTCCAAGCAGAGCTGGGAGTGAAGGTTCATGATGGGAAAACACAGCATCCGCTACATCCGACTCCAGGGTATGGATGATACCACAAATCTCTCATTTTAGCTCGTCTCCAATATGGGCATTGAACATTTACGCGTTCCTTTTAAGATTAATATTTGTTCAGACATTAATTCATTGCATAGTTTCTTTTGGAACACCCTGTACTTTTAAATTAATCTATATTATAAAATTTCTATGTAAAAACCGTTTCAGGGATTTTATATATTAAATAGAAATGTTGGACGATACATTTGGCACTATAAGTAATGCCAAATTAAATGAATCCTCCGAAGAGGAAATCGGTGGTGGCACTTGTGCCAGACGATTTTACACGAATTCCAGGAAGAAAAAGAGAAGAGAAAGGAATTTTCTTTCAAAAGGCAAACTCTTTCAGGAAGACTTGGTCGGAGAAAACGAAGGTGAAGTGGCACTTTCAACGCCAGTCAAAAGAATTGCCCTCATCGGCCTGAGGGAGTCGGAAAATCAGTGAGCAGTTTGATCATTTCGACATCTTAAAACAGAGGTATATTCTTTAATGAAAAACAGTCATTGTGAGATCAACAAACTCGTTGTTGCTGAGTCCCTCCCCAGGAACGCATTATTTCCCGCTCAGTGTCATTCCCATTCTCACCCGCGGTCCGAATTTAGAAAAGAATTTCCTGATTTGGGAAAAGGTATAAAAAAGAGGTCGTGATGTAGTTTCGGGACCGAAGGGTATTTTCTACGTTAAAAATCTAACTTGAAAAGGAGAAATCGTACACTAGGAAATGCGATGGATCTATTTGAGAATTACCTCTTTGAGAGCCCTGCCTCGTGGATTCTTTCTCACCCTTGATCCAACACTGAAATGGAAATGCCATTGAGTGGGCAGACCCTGAGCATCGTTTGCTAAGGTTAACAAAAAGTGGAGGAAGTCACGTAATTTGAATTGGAATAAAAAACGCTTATATTTAGTGTGCCAAATAAACGCAGAAAAACAAATGTGATGTTCATTCCATGAGAATCATTCAAAAGTGAAGAAGGGAAAGGAGAAGAGGAATGAGAGGACGGAGAAGAGAAATTGGAAAAAAGAAACGGCGGCGTAAAAAGAGAAAAAATGCCCGGGCTCATCCAGGAATGCTCTGCCAGGCTCTTAAATGGAGATGAGATCAAACTCTCTCTGCAGGTTTGGGATCCGGAAAACTCCAGGGCCTACTAACCCGACAAGTGAGCCAGTAGGCCCCCTAAAATGTGACAAAAGATGCCAACGGCGAAACGGCGACGAGACCTTTCCGGAGAACGAACGAGAGAAGTTCTCAACCTCGTACGAGGCCAAACGTTAAAAGAAGCAGAAGCGAAAAGCAGAAGGCGAAGACTCGTGTCCCTCCCAACTTTCTCGTGGTTGGTTAGTTGATTGTTCCGTTTTAAGTCGTTCATCCACCAGAGAGCGCGTGCTGAGACGGGCCCTGAAAACGCCACCAACGGACAATAAAAAGTCCCCTCTAAACGAAGTGAATTAAGAAAAAATAATTACGTGGAGCGGTTTCGTCACTGCGCACCCCTCTCTCCATTTTTCAGACTGGCTTGAGACAGTCCATGGCGGTTTTTTCGATGGGCGAGTAAACTCTGGTTAAAGCGAGTGAGTATTACCAACGTCCGTAGTTCAGTGGGTGGCACTGTTTCCCCGTAAGCGAACAAGTCGGGGGTTCGGCTCCCGATAATTAATAATAATCCAGTAGTTAACGCAATAAGCCGCGTTAGTTGGCCTGAGCTCTCGGCCAGTTTATGGCCCTCTTTATATATATATATATATATATATATAAAAGAACCAATCTAAACGATATGGAAATTTCATCGCCATTTTTTAAACAAACCATACGCAGTAAATATATATATATATATCGGATTAGATACATTTAATATTATTCGTAATTAGTATTAAATTATTATAAGGGATAAGTACGTCATTAATTATATTTTAGTTAAATGTCGAAGAACTTTAATGTTAATTAGGATAAAGTGAACATTTTTTAAATATTTAACGTTCGATTCATGAGAAATTTTATTGAGAAATGATTTTATCAAAATTAAAAGCATTTGAACCGTTATTATTTTTTTTATTTTATTTAATAAATTTACTTTGGTTTTAAACAATTTTTAACTTATAAAATAATGATGATGATGATGATAAATAATAATTGGAAGACGAAATTAAAATGGTTTAATTTTATCTAAAGTAATAATTATGAGGAGGGAGGGCCACAAACCAAACTGGCAACAGAGCTCAGGCCAACAAATGCGGCTCTTTGATCTAACTCCCGTATGATAGTATTACCAGCACCATCGGGATTCGAACCCCCGACCTCGGTGTTACCCACTGAGCTACGACGGGCGTAGGCAAATTAATTATGTACGGTTATTGTAGTAATAGTATTACTATTAGAAGTATGATAGATCTTAATTAAAAGAATATTTTCCGCTCACATTTTAACCGTCTTCGTTACGGCTATAAAGTTCGTACGACGAAGACGACCTACGACTTTATGCGGGATCCAAACTGCTACATACCTCACCGAGGAAAACCCACAGAGAGAATTTGATCACTCAAATCTTAAGTCCAGGCTCACACTCTAATCCAGGACCACTAGGCTGCGTAGAGGGTGATTTTAATTCTTAAATATCGTATCAAAGTAGAAATAGTGTTCGCGTGCTTTTACCACTGTACTACTACTACTACTACTATCATCAATTATAGACATACACAAACATACATATACGCGTGTAGGATACGTGTATATATATATACGTGAGTATATTGAAGAATTAGCGCAGTAAGGAGTAATTTCGGTGAAATTGTTTAAGTAAACCAAAGATTCAAAGGAAAATTCGTGTGTCAACAAAAAGGAATGAACAAGGTACTTCCTCACTATTCCAATTTCTTATTACAACCTTTTCAATTCCGACTCGCGCGTTCTGCTTAAATGTACACGCGCGCGCGCACGCACACATGTACGAACGTACATTTAATGTAAGTGTATTGTATATACGTTTAATCATGTATGTAAATTTTACCAATTCCTATATTTATTTAGTAAGCTGATGGCGTAAAGTTTAAGTTAGTTTTATTTGCTCGCAATATACATATTTGCAAATTGTTGAAGACGTGGAATGGCAACCATTTTCGATCTCGCTATAGGCCTTAGTTTAGCCTCAGCTCCGCTCTTCTTCCTCAGTATCAGCAGAGAGCCAGAGACACAAGATAACATGCACGAAGTATATTATATATATATATATATATATATATATATATATGTGTGTGTGTGTGTGTGTGTGTGTAAATACTTGAAACCTTAAAAATAAGTTTGAGTTTACTCATTGTCATTTGTTGCAAATTTACTAATTCAAACCTAACTCCGGAACGAAGGTAATGTTTGATCACTTTATTTGATTAGGAAGACTCAAGGTTAGAGAAAAGTTGGCATGAATGGTATTTATTATATTACTGTCAATGAGAGAGAGAGAGAGAGAGAGAGAGAGAGAGAGAGAGAGAGAGAGAGAGAGAGATAGAGAGAGAGAGAGAGAGAGAGAGAGAGAGAGAGAGAGAAGAGAGGAGAGAGAGAGAGGAGAGAGAGAGAGATAGAGAGAGAGAGAGAGAGAGAGAGAGAGAGAGAGAGAGAGAGAGAGAGAGAGAGAGACTTTTGTATAATTATTTGTAATTTCCATCTTCTTCCAGCTATTGCCGTTAGACACATCACCAATCGCTTCATAGGAGAATACAGTTCAGGAGAAGGTAAGTAAATAGATAGAAAGACGGATAGATGGACAAATAAATAGATATATAGGTAAATAAATAGATAAATAGATAGACAGGTAGATGAGCTTAAACTTTAGTTCAGAACATACTATTATACCGTATATAATTATTTCTTGTACCTATTCTTTTGCATGCACATTTTTCTCTCCCTATCTATTTATCTATCTACCTTATCTACCTATCGGTCTTTCTATCTACCTACTTATCTATCTACTTATCTATCTACTTATTTAATCCAGACCACTTTAAAATGAACATATTTAACGTTAATCCGTTGCATGGAACATTAAAAATAAGTCCTCGGCAGAAGAATTCCATGGCAATGAGTGAATTCTAATCAGTGAGGAGGACCAGAAACTGGCACAGTGCTCAGGCCAGACTAATGTTACGCAATGGGTTAACTATTGCCTTATTATTACCATCATCAGCGGGAGTCGGAACCCCCCCCGACCTCAGTGTCTTCACTTCGCTTATGGGAATCGGTGTTACTCACTGATCCACGGACGTTGGCACCTGGTGCCATAGTTTAAATTTAAAGGCGAGAAGTTTAAGACTGTTGAGACTTTTCTTAAATGGAAAAGGTGAACCTTGGACGAGGGAGGGTGAATGGCGTTTGATTTTGTCTTCTCAAATGGAAATTAATGACTCGATTCGTAGACGAAACTACAAAATGAGCAATAATCCAAGAATGAAAAACAGTAAGACACGATTTTATGTTTTTAAAATATTAAATGGCTAAAATGAGAGTATAGAAACGTATAGACAACCTTTTTGTTCTATAGTAATTGCTGCATAACTATCATACAACTAATGGGACGTTAAAGAGACGAAGTTCCACTCCCTGCTGTCGGACTTTTTTTTTTATACATTTAATAAATTTGCGAGTTACATTGTCTTCCATTATCTCATTAACAACTTGTACATTTAAGAAAAGAATAGACAAACCAAAAACAAATAAAGCTAGTTTGTTGCCATGGAAACTATACATATTATATGAAACACGCGGGGTTCAGTGTAAGCCTTGATCATATTATGAAAGCAAGCTACGTTTTAAATATTTTTAGGATAGGGGAAGACTTTATATATATTGACAAGATACGAAAATAATGCTGTTTTCCATTGTTTATCACGTTAGTCCCGGCAAATGAATATTGAGTATTCGCCATCTAGCGGATGGAGTGAAAACTAAGTTCAAGGGCATACTCGCATGATTTAGAAATATATTGTCAAAAACTGAAAATTACCATATTAATCTTAAAAAATATATAACTTTATGTGCTTAATTTATTAACTGATCCTACATTTGATTTCAAACTGAACTATCTAATAATAAATATGAAATATAATTTACGTTGATGACGTTTTTTCGCGCGTAATTTACTTCACCTTCCAAACAGTAGACAGCAGAAGAAAATAAAAAGTTAACGCAAAAGTGGGTGAAGTTTCAGATCTTGTCATAATAATGTTTGCCACAGAGAGAGAGATATATATATATATATTATTATATATATATATATATATATATATATATATGCACTCGAAACGTTTATCCCTTTATTAATGTAGGCAGACGCAAAGCAGACGTATCGTTATCTCCTTTAAATGTATTTTTGAGAGATATCTGGTACCTATCTCATTAAAAACGAACACGTCTTTCAACATTTCAGGAAATGTTATACATAAAACTACAATGTAAAAATAACGTGTAATTGTTGTTACGCGTTAATTTTAACACTCTCACAGCAATCCTTGGATGTGTTTGTAGAATAAGATAAAATCATTCATTGTGCGCGAAACGTCTATACATTTTAACAAGGTTTTTTAGTCTCTCTCTCTCTCTCTCTCTCTCTCTCTCTCTCTCTCTCTCTCTCTCTCTCTCTCTCTCTCTCTCTCTCTCAACTTGCTCGAGTTTTTCCACATCATGTGGAGTGAGTACGATAAGAGTAGGGCGATTGGTATAATTTATCTCGACTTTCAGAAAGCCTTTGATAAGGTACCTCACCGCCAGCTAATAGCCAAAGTCCGCGCGCTGGGTATTGGTGGGGAAGTAGGTAGCTGGATTGGAAAGTGGCTGAAGAATAGGCGGCAGAGGGTTGTAATTAAAGGGCCCTCGGTCACTAGCGGGATTCCTCAGGGTTCCGTTTTGAGGCCACTGTTGTTTATCATTTACATAAATGATATCGACGCTGGCATCGTCAGCAGGATCGCCAATTCGCTGATGACGCCAAGCTTGGGGCCAATGTTGAGACGCCCGAAGCGATCGAGCAGCTGCGTGCGGACCTACGTAGGATAGGAGAGTGGTCCGAAAAATGGCAAATGCCGTTTAACTTGGGTAAATGCAAGGTGATGTACATTGGCTACGCCAATCTC
The DNA here is from genome assembly GCA_023014485.1 of Bathynomus jamesi. NCBI lineage: Eukaryota > Metazoa > Arthropoda > Malacostraca > Isopoda > Cirolanidae > Bathynomus > Bathynomus jamesi. The sequence goes on from JAJOZX010003810.1 coordinate 229,233, forward strand.
AAGTCGGACTACTCCATGTTGGGGAGTAATATCGAGGCCACTGATTTGGAAAAGGACTTGGGTGTGCTAATTAGCAGCGACCTTAAGTTTACCAAACAGTGCGTAGAGGTGGAAAAGAAAGCGTAGAAGCTGTTGGGTTATATCAGGAGGCAATTTCGATTTCGGAACAAGGAGATTGTGCTCTCTCTGTACGATTCCCTGGTTCGGCTGCACCTGGAGTATGCTGTGCAGTTCTGGTCGCCCACCCTCAGGAAAGATATTGAGAAGCTGGAGCGAGTGCAGGCGAGAGCCACAAAGTTAATCCCTTCCGTTAGGCATGTGGGCTACAATCGACGCTTACGCGCCCTGAATTTGTTTTCGCTGGAAACTCGGAGGCTGCGCGGTCAAGTCACCGAGGCTTTCAAGCTCTTACACGGGTTCAACGATGTCGATTTTAGAAGCATGTTTAGTTTAAATGATAACTCAACTCGCAACAATGGTTGGAAGTTGGATTTGAAACGGTTTAGCACTAGTGTGTGTGGGAATTACTTTACCTATAAGATCTGTGACACGTGGGACAGGCTACCTTCAGAAGTTGTGAACAGTTCCTCTGTGGATCAGTTCAAGAAAAGGTTAGACCAAATCTTGCACACTATTTGAGGGTGTAGGAACTTTTCCCTGGCACCTGTTGCCATTGGTACCTCCTCGGTATGGGCCGCAAAGCCTTTTGAGGTACTTCTTTTCCTCTCTCTCTCTCTCTCTCTCTCTCTCTCTCTCCGGGAGAGATGATGGGCCCCCACCGGGGAGAGATGAGGATGAGCCGGTGGCGGACGTACCTTCAACTGAAGGGTGCGTCGAAGTACAGGTGGGTGACCCTCCTCCTACGTTGGCGGGGGCTCAGTCTCCTGCGGAAGTTGCCCCCTCGTTAGTGAGGGGCTCTTCAACTCCCGACAGCCCTGGCTGTTCGGGAAACGGGTCGTGCTAGGGGGCGGTCAGAATAGGGAAGGCTCCCTCCGTGCAATGCTTTTTAATGCTAGGTCAATTAGGAACAAGTTTCGCGAGCTACGGGCGCTCTTAGCATCAGAATAGCAGGATATCGTTGCTATCACCGAGTCCTGGATTCATACTGATCGTAGGGACTACGTTGGGGAGTTCGAAATTCCCGGGTATAGAATGTTTCGCAAAGACCGCACCCGTGGGGAGGGGGGGGTACTAATATACGTCAGAGACACGTTGAGTCCGGTTGACTGCCAGTTCCGGTCGGAACGGGAGCTGCTTGGCGTCGATCTGAACGTGGAGGACGAACTATAGGTTAATCTTGGTGTACAGACCTCCGCATCTCCTCCTCGAGGAGGATACAGCCCTGTACACCGAACTCAGTAGCCTGCTAGGGGATAGGGTGTGTGTAGTTTTAGGAGACTTCAACTGTCGCGGCATAAAGTGGGAAAACAGGACTGCCGATGCTGAAGGGAGGAGGCTAGTTGACTTTGCTGATGAGAACTTCCTCACTCAGTGGGTCAACGAGCCTACACGAGGCGAAAGCGTTCTAGACTTAGTGTTCACGACCGAAGACAACCTCGTCACTGGCCTCACCGTTGACGAATCGTTGGGCGGGAGTGATCACGTCTTATTAGGTTCCGTGTGTGCGTCCCTCGGGTGAAGCGTATAACTCGAGAGGCAGTAAGCTCGATCTCCAGCGGGCGAACTTTGTTAGCCTCAGGGATAGCGTAGGAGATGGGGTTAGAGGTCGGCGGCGATGTTGAGGGAGTTTGGAGTGCATTCCGGGACGAGTTTATGGTGCTGCAGTCTGCTGCCATACCCTCAAAACCGGTCACACCTGCTTCAACGCAGCCTAAGTGGTTCAATCGTGACATCGCTTCGGCTATCCGAAATAGGAAAGTAGCGTATAGGAGGGCGAAGGCCAATCGTTCCCATGAGAACACTTTAGCGTATGTCCGCCTGTGTAGGGAAGTGAAGGCGAAGGTTAGGCTAGCGAAACGTAACGAAGAACTACGGGTGGCAAGCCTCTGCAAGGGGAACCCTAAGGAGTTCTTCAGTTATGTTAATAGTAGAAAGCCCATTAGAAGCATGATAGGTCCGTTAAAGGACGGAAGCGGGTTCTGCGGACCTCGACGCGGACATCGCCAATGTGCTTAATGAGTACTTTGCGGGAGTGTTCACCAGGGAGGACACCCGCGTCATCCCCGAGCCAGGTGTGAGGCACGAAGGTGCTGGCCTGGATAGTGTTCAATGTACCGCGACAGTCGTTGCCGATAGAATAGACAAACTGAGCGCGTTTAAGGCTCCTGGGCCAGACCAGTTTCTCCCCAGTGTTGCGGAGTGCGCGACCAGGTGGCTCCCCACCTGGCTACAGTCTTCAACAAATCGTTGGAGACGGGCCAGGTGCCTGGTGACTGGAGGGAAGCCAACGTGACCCCTATCTTTAAGAAAGGGGATCACGAAAGTCCAGGGAACTATCGTCCCATTAGTCTCACTTCAGTTGTAGGTAAATTATTAGAGGGATAATAGCGATAGGATCGTTGACCATTTGGATTCCTACAAGCTGCTTGGGGACTCCCAACATGGGTTTAGACGGCATAGGTCGTGTCTCACCAACTTGCTCGAGTTTTTCCACGTCATGTTGGTGAGTACGATAAGAGTAGGGCGATTGATATACTTTATCTCGACTTTCAGAAAGCCTTTGATAAGGTACCTCACCGCCGGCTAATGGCGAAAGTGCGCGCGCTGGGTATCGGTGGGGAAATAGGTAGGTGGCTTGAAAACTGGCTGAAGAATAGGCGGCAGAGGGTTGTAATTAAAGGGCTAGTTCGGGTTGGGCCTCGGTCACTAGTGGGGTTCCTCAGGGTTCCGTTTTGGGGCCGCTGTTGTTTATCATTTACATAAATGATATCGACGGTGGCATCGTCAGTCGGATCGCCAAATTCGCTGATGACACCAAGCTTGGGGCCAATGTTGGGACGCCCGAAGCGATCGAGGAACTGCGTGCGGACCTAGGTAGGATAGGAGAGTGGTCCGAAAAATGGCAAATGCCGTTTAACTTGGGTAAATGCAAAGTGATGCACATTGGCTACGCCAATCCCAAGTCGGACTACTCGATGTTGGGTAGTAATATCGAGGTGACTGATTTAGAAAAGGACTTGGGTGTGCTAATTAGCAGCGACCTTAAGTTTACGAAACAGTGCGTAGAGGTGGAAAAGAAAGCCCAGAAACTATTGGGTTATATCAGGAGGCAATTTCAGTTTCGGAACAAGGAGATTGTGCTCTCACTGTACAATTCCCTTGTTCGGCCGCACCTGGAGTATGCTGTGCAGTTCTGGTCGCCCACCCTCAGGAAAGATATTGAGAGGCTGGAGCGAGTGCAGGCGAGGGCCACAAAGTTAATCCCTTCCGTTAGGCATATGGGCTACAATCGACGGTTACGCGCCCTGAACTTGTTTTCGCTTGAAACTCGGAGGGTGCGCGGTCAACTGATCGAGGTTTTCAAGCTCTTACGCGGGTTCAACGATGTCGATTTTAGAAGTATGTTTAGTTTAAATGATAACCCAACTCGCAACAATGGTTGGAAGTTGGATTTGAAACGGTTTAGGACTAGTGTGTGTGGGAATTACTTTACGTATAAGATCTGTGACACGGAACAGGTTACCTTCGGAAGTTGTGAACAGTTCCTCTGTGGATCAGTTCAAGAAAAGGGTAGACGAAATCTTGCATACTATTTGAGTGTGTAAAGACATTTAGGACCTCAGTCTGCGGAAATTTCTTTTCCTATAAAATAGTTAATATCTGGAACCAACTTCCCTCAGAGGTTGTTTCCAGTCAAAGTGTAAATCTGTTTAAAAATAGGCTAGACAAAGTACTGAACACACTCATAGTTTAAGATTAAAACCTCAGAAAACTCTGCAGGAGTTCGCTTGCTCGGTGTCTCTGTGAGCAAGCTAAATATAGAGATATTTATATATTCTCCACTTTCCTGTAAAATTTCCTTGGCTACTTTTCCAGGGTCAAGGTATTTTCTTCAACCTTTTTCCGTACCTGCCTCTGGCAGGGAGGGAGCGGAGGGTGGGGAGAGAGCCTTCTACTTTTCTAGCCAGTTTTCTACTACTGCTAGGATAGTAAAAATAAACTTTTTTCCCTGGCACCCGTTGCCATTGGTACCTCCTCGGTAAGGCCCGCAAGGCCTTTTGAGGTACTTCTTTTCCTTGTAACTCCTTGTAACTCTCTCTCTCTCTCTCTCTCTCTCTCTCTCTCTCTCTCGTCCGGTGGCGGACGCAGTTTTAACTGAAGGGTGCGTCCAGGTACAGGTGGGTGACCCTCCTCCTACGTTGGAGGGGGCTCAGGCTCCTGCGGAAGTTGTCCCCTCGTTAGTGAGGGGCTCTTCAACTCCCGACAGCTCTGGCTGTTCGGGAAACGGGTCGTGCTAGGGGGCGGTCAGAATAGGGGGGCTCCCTTCGTGCAATGCTTTTTAATGCTAGGTCGATTAGGAACAAGTTTTGCGAGCTACGGGCGCTCTTAGCATCAGAATACCAGGATATCGTTGCTATCACCGAGTCCTGGATTCATACTGATCGTAGGGACTACGTTGGGGAGTTCGAAATTCCCGGGTATAGAATGTTTCGAAAGACCGCACCCGTGGGGAGGGGGTGGGGTACTAATATACGTCAGAGACACGTTGAGTCCGGTTGACTGCCAGTTCCGGTCGGAACGGGAGCTGCTTGGTCGATCTGAATGTGGGAGGGACGAACTATAGGTTAATCTTGGTGTACAGACCTCCGCATCTCCTCCTCGAGGAGGATACAGCCTTGTACACCGAACTCAGTAGCCTGCTAGGTGACAGGGTGTGTGTAGTTTTAGGAGACTTCAACTGCCGCGGCATAAAGTGGGAAAACAGGACTGCTGATGCTGAAGGGAGGAGGCTAGTTGACTTTGCTGATGAGAACTTCCTCACTCAGTGGGTCAACGAGCCTACACGAGGCGAAAGCGTTCTAGACTTAGTATTCACGACCGAAGACAACCTCGTCACTGGCCTCACCGTTGACGAATCGTTGGGCGGGAGTGATCACGGTCTTATTAGGTTCCGTGTGTGCGTCCCTCGGGTGAAGCGTAGTAACTCGAGAGGCAGTAAGCTCGATCTCCGGCGGGCGAACTTTGTTAGCAGTCTGCTGCCATACCATCAAAACCGGTCACCCCTGCTTCAACGCAGCCTAAGTGGTTCAATCGTGACATCGCTTCGGCTATCCGAAATAGGAAAGTAGCGTATAGGAGGGCGAAGGCCAATCGTTCCCACGAGAACACTGAAGCGTATGTCCGCCTGTGTAGGGAAGTGAAGGCGAAGGTTAGGCTAGCGAAACGTAACGAAGAACTACGGGTGGCAAGCCTCTGCAAGGGGAACCCTAAGGAGTTCTTCAGTTATGTTAATAGTAGAAAGCCCATTAGAAGCATGATAGGTCCGTTAAAGGACCGAAGCGGCGTTCTGCGGACCTCCGACGCGGACATCGCCAATGTGCTTAATGAGTACTTTGCGGGAGTGTTCACCAGGGAGGACACCCGCATCATCCCCGAGCCAGGCGTGAGGCACGAAGGTGCTGGCCTGGATAGTGTTCGATGTACCGCGACAGTCGTTGCCGATAGAATAGACAAACTGAGCGCGTTTAAGGCTCCTGGGCCAGACCAGTTTCTCCCCAGAGTGTTGCGGGAGATGCGCGACCAGGTGGCTCCCCACCTGGCTACAGTCTTCAACAAATCGTTGGAAACGGGCCAGGTGCCTGGTGACTGGAGGGAAGCCAACGTGACCCCTATCTTTAAGAAAGGGGATCACGAAAGTCCAGGGAACTATCGTCCCATTAGTCTCACTTCAGTTGTAGGTAAATTAATTATTAGAGGGGATAATAGCGGATAGGATCGTTGACCATTTGGATTCCTACAAGCTGCTTGTGGACTCCCAACATGGGTTTAGACGACATAGGTCGTGTCTCACCAACTTGCTCGAGTTTTTCCACGTCATGTTGGGTGAGTATGATAAGAGTAGGGCGATTGATATACTTTATCTCGACTTTCAGAAAGCCTTTGATAAGGTACCTCACCGCCGGCTAATGGCGAAAGTGCGCGCGCTGGGTATCGGTGGGGAAATAGGTAGGTGGGTAGAAAACTGGCTGAAGAATAGGCGGCAGAGGGTTGTAATTAAAGGGGCTAGTTCGGGTTGGGCCTCGGTCACTAGTGGGGTTCCTCAGGGTTCCGTTTTGGGGCCGCTGTTGTTTATCATTTACATAAATGATATCGACGGTGGCATCGTCAGTCGGATCGCCAAATTCGCTGATGACACCAAGCTTGGGGCCAATGTTGGGACGCCCGAAGCGATCGAGGAACTGCGTGCGGACCTAGGTAGGATAGGAGAGTGGTCCGAAAAATGGCAAATGCCGTTTAACTTGGGTAAATGCAAAGTGATGCACATTGGCTACGCCAATCCAAAGTCGGACTACTCGATGTTGGGGAGTCATATCGAGGTGACTGATTTAGAAAAGGACTTGGGTGTGGTAATTAGCAGCGACCTTAAGTTTACGAAACAGTGCGTAGAGGTGGAAAAGAAAGCCCAGAAACTATTGGGTTATATCAGGAGGCAATTTCAGTTTCGGAACAAGGAGATTGTGCTCTCTCTGTACAATTCTCTTGTTCGGCCGCACCTGGAATATGCTGTGCAGTTCTGGTCGCCCACCCTCAGGAAAGATATTGAGAGGCTGGAGCGAGTGCAGGCGAGGGCCACAAAGTTAATCCCTTCCGTTAGGCATATGGGCTACAATCGACGGTTACGTGCCCTGAACTTGTTTTCGCTTGAAACTCGGACGCTGCGCGGTCAACTGATCGAGGTTTTCAAGCTCTTACGCGGGTTCAACGATGTCGATTTTAGAAGCATGTTTAGTTTAAATGATAACCCAACTCGCAACAATGGTTGGAAGTTGGATTTGAAACGGTTTAGGACTAGTGTGTGTGGGAATTACTTTACGTATAAGATCTGTGACACATGGAACAGGTTACCTTTGGAAGTTGTGAACAGTTCCTCTGTGGATCAGTTCAAGAAAAGGGTAGACCAAATCTTGCACACTATTTGAGTGTGTAAAGACATTTAGGTCTCAGTCTGCGGAAATTTCTTTTCCTATAAAATAGTTACTATCTGGAACCAACTTCCCTCAGAGGTTGTTTCCAGTCAAAGTGTAAATCTGTTTAAAAATAGGCTAGACAAAGTACTGAACACACACATAGTTTAAGATTAAAACCTCAGAAAACTCTGCAGGAGTTCGCTTGCTCGGTGTCTCTGTGAGCAAGCTAAATATAGAGCTATTTATATATTCTCCACTTTCCTGTAAAATTTCCTTGGCTACTTTTCCAGGGTCAAGGTATTTTCTTCAACCTTTTTCCGTACCTGCCTCTGGCGCGGAGGGTGGGGAGAGAGCCTTCTACTTTTCTATCCAGTTTTCTACTACTGCTAGGATAGTTGAAAGAAAAATAAACTTTTACAAAATTTTCCCTGGCACCCGTTGCCATTGGTACCTCCTCGGTATGGGCCGCAAGGCCTTTTGAGGTACTTCTTTTCCTTGTAACTCTCTCTCTCTCTCTCTCTCTCTCTCTCTCTCTCTCTCTCTCTCTCTCTTTCACCCCGCAGGGGGTATAAAGGTTATGCACGTTCCTTCTGGGTGTTGTAAACTTTATACTTGGGGTGTGACAGCCCTCCGGTCCCGAGTCGTGGGATTCTAGAGAAATTGGCTGCCAATTCCTTTACGTTCTCTCTCTTTCAGGAGGGCGGGTGAAGTCTGTTGTACAAACCTGTCCCGTGGGTTACTAGGACCCCTTCCCATCCCACTCTGTCCTTTTAGCTTAGGTTAGGGATGTTCTCCTCTGACTGCAAAAAAAAAAAGAAAAACTTTTAGTATTAAGTCTTTTTCTCTACTGTTACGATTAGGACGCTACTGCTATCTCATGCGTGGGAAGAGAGGCTTGGAACCTCTATAAATAACACCATTTAACTTCAGTTGTAGATAAATAATTAGAGGGGATAATAGCGAGTAGGATTGTTGACCATTTGGATTCCTACAAGCTACTTGGGGACTCCAACATGGGTTTAGACGGCATAGGTCGTGTCTCACCATCATGCTCGAGTTTTTCTACGTCATGTTGAGTGAGTATGATAAGAGTAGGGCGATTGATTAGAAGGCCTTTGATAAGGTACCTCACCGCCAGCTAATGGCCGAAGTGCGCGCGCTGGGTATTGGTGGGGAAGTAGGTAGGTGGATTGAAAACTGGCGAAAAATGCCACAAAGTTAATCCCTTCCGTTAGGCATATGGGCTACAATCGACGCTTACGTGACGCGGGTTCAAAGATGTCGATTTTAGAAGCATGTTTAGTTCAAATGATAACCCAACTCGCAACAATGGTTAGAAGTTGGATTTGAAACGATTTAGGACTAGTATATGTGGGAATTACTTTAACACGTTGATAGTGTTGGTTTACGTCGTCGTCGTTGGGCCTAGGCAAGCTACGGCTTGGGACCGTAGCGCATCTATCCGGTATAGGTTAACCTGGATGATGTAGCCATAAGCACTGCCGCTAGTTAAGTGCCAACCAGTGATTATCTCACTTTTTAGCCGTATTGAGTCCGTTAGGCGAAACTGCGACAGTACCAAAGGTGGAAAATATAACCCTTGGTTTTCTATTGTTTATTTGTAAAATGGACATGGTATTAGATTAAAATAAATATTTGAATATAAATAATTAACTGACAATTGTGATATATAATTAATTATGTTTACATACAATAAAATAATACAATATACATAAAATATATTAATGTGGTTCACAATTGAATTATTATGATGGGTAACTAATTTAAAATGAATTTATAACTATTCGAAATTCAAGACGGTAAAATTAACATTTATCTTTAAACTAAAATAAGAGTATTCACTACACACTCCCCCACCAGAGAGGAAGTTCAAAGAGTTCCGAACGACACAGATTTCCGCTGGACCTTTTTGGTAGCTACATGTACCTCGCTTAAGGTTGATTCCAAAAACGCAGGCTTAAGACGATCGATAGAAACCTTGTCGACCTTGGAACCGCGCTGGATGAGAAATGATTTGCGCGTACGTCGGAGAACTTCATAGGGCCCGTCATATGGACATTGGAGAGGCCGTTTTGGGACAGGTACACGAACGAAAACGTGGGTGCAAGACTGGAGGGCTGGGGAAACAAAGATGTTCTGTTGGCTAGTCAATCGAGGGGGAACAGGCTGAAGGGACTGCATGTGAGAGGAAAGTGTTTGAGCGAATTCCGTAGGATCACATGACTTATCCCCTGCAGTGAAGTAGCCACCTGGTAGCCGCAGTGTTGTTCCATAGACTAGTTCGGCCGCTGTAGTCTTCAGATCACTCTTAAATGCAGAGCGAATACCAAGCAACACGAGTGGAAGCTTATCCATCCAATGGGAGTCTTCGTGACACATAAGGGATGACTTCAGCTGGCGATGGAAGCGTTCGACGAGGCCGTTAGCTTGCGGATGATACGCACAGGTATGCGCATGTACTGTACCCAACAAGCTGGTAAACTTCTTCCAAAGCGAAGACTCAAATTGGCGACCTTGGTCAGTGATGACTTTTGTCGGCAATCCAAATCTTGATACCCATCCATGAAGAAAGGCTTTTGCAACAGTGTCCGCTTGGATATCAGGAAGTGGGATGGCTTCAGGCCATCTGGAAAAGCGGTCGAGACAGGTGAGCAGATAACGTTGGCCTTGAATCACTGGAAGAGGGCCAACAATGTCTACATGAATTACCTCAAATCGCTGGGATGGGGGCGGAAATGCGTCAAAGGGGGACCTGGTGTGCCTTTGGACTTTGGCACGCTGGCAGGCAAGGCACGTTTTGGTCCAATGTTTGACATCCTTCCGCATCGAGGGCCAAACAAAGCGAGAGGTAACCAGGTGTTGCGAAGCACGGATACCAGGATGGGAGGGCTTATGAAGATCCGTGAAGACTGCTTTTCTGTGACATGGAGGGACATAAGGGCGAATAGCAGCTGTTGATACGTCGCAATAGAGGGGCACAGACAATCCTGGCATACTCATTTTCTTGAGGGAAAGTGAGTGAGTGGAGTCTTCTCTGAGCAGGTCTTGTAGTTCCGTATCCTTATCTTGATCCTGTGCAATAGCATTCCACAGTGTAGAGCTGAGGGTAACAGAAGTAATCTCTATTCTTGAAAGTGCATCCGCTGGAGTGTTCAAGACACCTTTGATGTGGCGGATATCTGTGGTAAATTGCGAGATATAATCGAGTTGCCTGATGACTCTGGGAGAGTGGTTACAGCTGTTTTTATTGAAGACAGTGATCAAAGGTTTGTGGTCGGTAAAAACACAAAACTCTCGGCCTTCAAGGAAATGTTGAAAATGCTTCACGTTTAAGTAAATAGCAAGAAGTTCACGTCCGAAAGCACTATAACGCGTTTGGGCTGGCTGCAGCTTTTTCGAGTAAAACGCGATGGGTGCTTGTTGACCGTTAATGGTTTGTTCCAACACCCCACCGATCGCAACATCTGAGGCATCGACCGTCAGAGTTAGGGGGGCATCACTGATAGGAAATGACAGAGACAATGCACTATTGATAGCATTTTTGGCATTGTCGAACGCCTGTAAACTATCGCTACACCATACCAATTTCGTTACCTTGCGTTTGTGTGTGATCATAGCGTGTAGAGGAGCAAGAACACTGGCACAGTTTTTAATGAACTTGTGGTAATAATTTACCAAACCTAGAAACCGACGTAACTCACGCTGATTATTTGGCATAGGGTAATTTTTTATCACTTCACACTTGTCCTGAAGGGGGGTAATTCCGTGCTGCGAAATCGTGTGACCAAGAAATTCCAAGGTTGGCTGTGCAAACACACACTTATGCATTAATAGTAACACCGTATTGTTCTAAGCGTTGAAAGAGGAGTGAAAGATGTTCCTTATGTTCCTCTTCCGTTGAGCTGGCCACAAGCAAATCATCGATGTAGGCATAAACAAAGTCTAAGCCTCTGGTGACCTCATCTATAAACCTCTGAAAGGTTTGCGCAGCATTCCGTAGCCCGAACGGCATCTTCACAAATTCGAATAACCCAAATGGTGTACAAACTGCAGTCTTGGGAATATCCGAAGGCTCTACGGGAATGTGGTGGAAAGCCTTAACGAGATCTATTTTACTGAAGATAGATTTGCCGTGGAGAAGAGAAGTAAAGTCTTGGACATTTGGTACAGGATATCGGTCCGGGATGGTTGTCGAATTCAAAAACCGGTAATCCCCACATGGTCTCCAGTCTCCTGACTTCTTCTGGACCAGGTGTAGGGGAGAGGACCAACTGCTTTTGGAAGGTCTTATTATCCCAAGATCTATCATAAGCTGGAATTCCGATTTGGCAGCTTTCAGTTTGTCCGGGGCAAGACGTCTGGGTTTTGCAAACACAGGGGGACCTTTTGTTGTGATGTGATGGGTAATGGTGTGCTTAATGGTATCACCCATCTGCATCGGTTGAAGAATTCCTGGATATCGCTGGAAAAGGCACTGGTACATGGAATTAGGGGGAACGAGGGAAAGTGCAGAGTTCGAGGCGTCCGGAAGGGCAACCTGTTTGGCAAGAACAGAAAGCAGTGTGGCCTGGTCGCATAAGCATCGCTTGTCAAGATCCACCAGGAGTTTGAAATGCTGGAGGAAGTCAGCGCCGATTATGGGATGCCGCACTTGAGCACAGATGAAAATCCACTTGAAGGATCGGTGAAGGCCCAAGTTTAGTTCACGCGACTGAGTACCGTACGTGGGTATGCGTGAACCGTTAGCAGCGTATAGAGGCGGAGATTCCGAGTGCGTATGACCAGATTTTTGAGGGAATACACTGACTGACGCTCCGGTATCAACCAAGAAATTGACACCAGAGTTCCTGTCCTTTATGAATAACAGGTTGGCAGTGCGAGTACTAGACGCCATTAGGACTCGCTGCTGGGGTTTTCCGACGAAAAATTGCAAGGGGAGATGCACTTCCTAGCCTTCTTTCCAAATTTCGAGTGGTAGAAGCAGATCTTCCCGGAACTCGAACGATGCCTCTTCGTAAATCTTGACCGAGAATGGCTTCTTTGCCGTTGATTTTGTAGCAGAGAACAAACGTGGTTGAGTTGTTGACTTAACTCTTCCACTTTCAACTCCAGTTCCGATTGTGTGTTCACGTTGTTGACCGGAGCTGTGTCAATCTCCACTACTTTGTCGGCAGTTTCTGCTAGTTTATCAACTGGAGTAGCAGGATCCATAGTGGCCAAGACACGCTGAGCTGATGGAGGAAGTTTCTGCAAGAACAACTGTCTAAAGATGTCCTTATCGAAGGTTTGTGCGCGTTCGCCTAGAGCGCACTGCATAGCCCTCAGCATTTGAGTGGGCTTACGGTCTCCAAGTTCCTCTTTTGAGATTAACTGATGTAGTTTCTCACGCTCGGAGACAGTGGTGCGGCACAGGATGGCAGACTTCAGATCGTTGTATGGGTCCTCACTCGTGGAAGTAGACACGATGACGTCACGGACTTCAGAGATGATGCTCGCTGGTAGAGAGGACAAAACATGATCGTATTTTGTCCTGCTAGCGGTGATCCTTCCCAAGTTGAATTGTGATTCCACTTGGTGGAACCAAATAAATGGATCACCCGGCCAGAAGACGGGGAGCTTTACGCTCAAGTGGGAGATGGCACCAGCGTCGTCAGGCATCTTCTCCTATGCTTGCTGACGTACAAGCAAGACGACAAGTTACCAACGAAGGAGTGGAGGTTGAGACGAGCGCAGGCACAGAGCGCACGGGCAGGGGTGAGGGGCAGAGGGCACGAGCGACATTACAGTCTGATCCTAGTCGCTCGGGTGAAGGGGGTGATGGGCACGAACGACATTACAGTCTAGTCCTAGTCGTTCGGGTAAAAGGGGGGAATCCAGCTCCGGAGTCACCAATTGTTGGTATACGTCGTCGTCGTTGGGCCTAGGCAAGCTACGGCTTGGGACCGTAGCGCATCTATCCGGTATAGGTTAACCTGGATGATGTAGCCATAAGCACTGCCGCTAGTTAAGTGCCAACCAGTGATTATCTCACTAGCCGTATTGAGTCCGTTAGGCGAAACTGCGACAGTACCAAAGGTGGAAAATATAACCCTTGGTTTTCTATTTTTTTTTTTTTTTTTTTTCTGTTTAAGGTGCTTTCAACCCTGCTGGATTATTGACACCATTTTTTTTTTTTTTTTGTAGAGAAAGGTGGTGAAAGAAGTAGTAGAAGTAGAATCGGTTTTCTATTGTTTATTTGTAAAATGGACATGGTATTAGATTAAAATAAATATTTGAATATAAATAATTAACTGACAATTGTGATATATAATTAATTATGTTTACATACAATAAAATAATACAATATACATAAAATTAGTATTAATGTGGTTCACAATTGAATTATGATGGGTAACTAATTTAAAATGAATTTATAACTATTCCGAAATTCAAGACGGTAAAATTAACATTTATCTTTAAACTAAAATAAGAGTATTCACTACAATAGTTTAAGATTAAAACATAAGAAAATTCTGCAGGAGTTCGCTTGCTCGGTGTCTCTGTGAGCAAGGTAAATATAGAGCTATTTATATATTCTCCACTTTCCTGTAAAATTTCCTTCGCTACTTTTCCAGGGTCAAGGTATTTTCTTCAACCTTTTTCCGTACCTGCCTCTGGCAGGGAGGGAGCGGAGGGTGTGGAGAGAGCCTTCTACTTTTCTATCCAGTTTTCTACTACTGCTAGGATAGTTGAAAGAAAAATAAACTTTTAATAACAGGAACAGTTCCTCGGTGGATCAGTTCAATAAAAGGTTAGACCAAATCTTGCACACTATTTGAGTGTGTAGAAAATTTTCCCTGGCACCCGTTGCCATTGGTACCTCCTCGGTATGGGCCGCAAGGCCTTTTGAGGTACTTCTTTTCCTTGTAACTCCTTGTAACTCTCTCTCTCTCTCTCTCTCTCTCTCTCTTATTTATGCAGGGAAAGAGACTTTTCCAAAGGTCATTATTATAAGAAAGGGTTCATCAACTTGCATCGTCTTCATCTCTGGAATATTATTGAGCTTGTGGCCAATATCCATTGACGAAGGTGATACATTATCTCTCTTTATAATACAAACCATTAATTCAACTGTGGCGAGAAAAGAGATTCTATATCTAGCTCTTAATATTCTACGAATGGTTCTACTGCCTCAATATAATTATATAACAACAACAATAATAGTTCGTATCATAAATTTTAGAATGGTGAAATAATAATATTATTATTTGAAGGTCGTTTCTTTAAAGGAATTGTTGTTAAAACATTTTAAGTGTTAAGTTAGGCATTCGCGTAAAAGTTGTTGGCGTAAAAAATGTATGAGTTTCACCAACAAATAAACAAACATTTCACTGTTCTTTTATAGAGCAATAAAGTTTACGGATGTGCCACTCGAAGTGGCTGACGAGATGTAGTATAATTGTATTAATTTCTCTTTGAAGGGATTCCAAGTAATAAATAAGAATAAATTATTTTACATTTGCGGCCATAGTGTCACGTGATCGATTCATTCGTATAAAATAATTCTTTGTAGAAAATTCTGAGGACTTCGCTGACCGCCGGGCCAAGGAATGCCAGGTGTCCCGTATTCTACGGGATGTCCCATATTTTATGCGCCCGTATCGAGCCTATAAGGTTCGCGATGTAATCTTAACTCCAGATACAGTAGAATACGCTGATAACGCGGCGTTTGATAATGCGGTAGGCGAATAACGCTATATTTTTTAAGCTCAACGGGCAAAATTCAAGCCAGGTGCCCAGCAACCGCGGGTAGACGCGAGCTGAGAGCTTGAGACAGACAGTGAGTGAGTGAGTGAGTGAGTGAGTGAGTGAGTGAGTGTAGTGTGACGTGGGAATGTTATATTTCATATTTAGTTGCATTTACACGCTTGTTATGTATTTAATTATGATAAAAGTTTATTTGCAGGCAATAGATTCTACTACAGTATAATATTACTCAAATACGAGTATTTTAGGTAAAAGCCTTATATTTTTAGCGTCTTTCAGAACGTAATCTATGTTTTTAGTAAAATCTTTAACGCTAAATAACGCGGATTGCGATAGCGCGGGATTGTGTCTGAACGTAACCCCGCGTTATCAGCGTATTGTACTGTAATTGTAATATTTAACTAGCCTCGTAATGAAAACTACTAGGTGGTGACAGTAGTGACATATTTTGAAGCGAAGAATTGCGAGTATCATATTTAAGTGTGGTCTCGTAAAGTGTAGACAAATTGAGTGCTAACCAAAGTTTTAAGGTCCAACCCAAAGCTGTCCCGTATCTCGATATTTAAAACCTGGCAACCCTAGTATGGCCACCGGTGTATAAATTTATGCCTGGTTCGATCAGTAAATGCGGCATCATAGATATACAGTAGAATGGTTAGAATACATTAGTGAGGATCAAAGTTTATTTAGATATGTGATTGGTTGAAGGAGAGACAGACACCTTTGGCAGTAAATAGAGCAGAAAAAAAGGACAGGTTCGCACTGATGGTTGACATTCATTTTATTCTTTTACCTTATGGCTGACATGAGACAAAACAAATTAATTCCAATATTTTCCAGAATTGTATTTGTGTAAAAAGGGGAAGACGACCTTCTCTTACGAATTGGTGGTGCAGTCTCCGACGCTGTCGCAGGTATTTACTTCCGGTTTACAATTTCCTCTTTCCTCAGGTATGCACTTCCTATTTTACTTCCTTAATTTGGCACACCCTAAATTAGGTTATTGTTCGTGTTAACGGCATGACTTTACTTCCGTACCCGCAGCCAGTGCGGTGGGGGAAGGGGGTTACGAAACAAAGAGGACCAACGGGTTAATGTGGAATTTGAACCATTGGTACATGTATCATCCGAAAGCAGAAGACGGTCAACCATTCAAATGCTGAACAGTCCAATGTTGTTCGACCTCGCCTCGTTGCTTATCTTTTGACCTCCGTTGCTTATCTTTTGACCTCCGTTGCTTATCTTTTAGTTTCAATTTGCGTGAAATAAAAAAATTGGTTGGTTGTTTCCGATTATTTCGAATTAAAATTCAATCGTAAATTTGCCCGTCTGTGATTGAGGTATTTTGCATATAAATCATTAGTTGAGGGTTGGTTGGTTGGTGGAATTCATGAAAGAAGATCTGTTGATACTGTGTAATACCAAACCACTAAATTATATTACCAATAATTCGATCATTATTTCATTATTAATTTATTTGGGGTTGGGGCGGGGGGAGCTGGAGAGCCCCCCTCTTGGTCTCCTGATTTGAAGGGATACGTCATGACCACGTCGCAACGTCGTTTCCCGTGTAGATCAGTGAAGTTAAGCGACGTTGGATCTACAGTAGGTAGTAGTTGAATGGGGGATCGCCCAAAGCGTCTAGATGATGTAGCGACGGTGGTTCGGATCCAGCATAAAGGTTTAGTAGGTCTCTTCTGTCATACGATCTTCTAAAACGTTAAAAAGGAGTTACCCTCAAAACATCACTCGATTTGGATCGTGGCAAGAACCAGTCCGCAGCAGCAGCAGCAGCAGCAGCAGCAGCCCCTTTCTCATCTCGTATCCAGCTTTCACTTCCATTCTAGAAAACAACACCTTCCCCCGAATATCGCTAAACATTTTCATCGCCTCTTTCCACTCCATATTGCACCTATATTGTCTTCGCGCAAACTCCTCATATAGGCCATTTTCATACGTACGTCAAAGCACTAGCGAATGAAGTCATGCACACCACTTTCACCCCACAAATAATGAACGCTTTGCCTCGTTCATCAAAAAAGAAAAAACGGACAATCTCCACTTTTTGGGAGTCAGTGTGCATCATCTTAAATGAGGTTTGTGTAAATGAAAAAAAATATATATATTGGCTGTTGATTGATGGCGTCGAAAACGTAGTTTAATAATAAAGATTAAGAGTAGCGAAAAAAATAAACGTTGTTGAAATTTGAATTGATAGCAACGTGTTTGGGAATGTTGTGATGCGATTTTGAAAGTTAAAAATAAAATAAGAGTAATTATGATATAAATAAAAATAAGTTAAAATTAATCACCAATTTAAAATAATAAAATAAAAATTATAAAAAGTTCAATAAAAAAAATTCAAATTTAAAAAGAAAAAACGAAAAAAAAGAGGTAAAATAAGTTAATAAATAAGTTAATTGAAACACGACACATCTACAGACCACCATTCACCACAATTCATCACAATTCACGTCTCCTTTTAATTTATAGATTATGGAATCGTTATTTATTTATATGTTAAATTTATTTATAAATTATTTATTTATAAATTAATTTTATTTATAAATTAAAAGGAGACGTGAATTGTGGTGAATTGTTGTCTGTAGATGTGTCGTGTTTCAATTAACTTATTTATTCACTTATTTTACCTCTTTTTTTTTCGTTTTTCTTTTTAAATTTGAATTTTTCTTATTGAACTTTTTATAATTTTTATTTTATTATTTTAAAATGGTGATTAATTTTAACTTATTTTTATTTATATCATAATTACTCTTATTTTATTTTTAACTTTCAAAATCGCACCACAACATTCCCAAACACGTTGCTATCAATTCAAATTTCAACAACGTTTATTTTTTTGTCGCTACTCTTAATCTTTATTATTAAACATTATTATTATTATTATTATTATCGTTGTTGTACACACACACACACACACACATACATATATATACAGTGCGTTCGAAAAGTGTCTCCGCAGTCAACGTTCTTGTTGTCAAAAGTGTTTGACAACAAGTGTAAACGAGTTGCTCTGTGCCTGGAAAATGGTGGAAAACACTTTGAACACATGCTCTAAAATCAAAAGGTTATGTAATAAAATCACTAAATCATGGTTCAATGAAAACATTGTAGTTTTCAATTTCCTATGCGTTTAACACAGCACTGCGGAGAAACTTTTCGAACGCAGTGTGTGTGTGTGTGTGTGTGTGTGTGTGTGTGTGTGTGTGTGTATATATATCGATGATTTCTTAAGTAGGTGGCACATTAAAAGGTTTGTATATTTTTTATTAAGTGGAATAAAAGCGTGAAATTTATTTTTGCCGTACCTTCAGTACACATAGGGGGATGGGGGATTAGTGCCTTAGTGCAAAACATGGTTTATGGGATATCCTCTCAGTTCCGATACTGGCGCAATACTTTCGACGGATGAGTCGTGTCTAAATTTCCTGCAATTTATGATAAAGGAATATCATGGCCACGAATATGACCAGATGTAAAGCCCTGCCTGTGACTTTTAACTGTGGGTTTATTTAAAAGATAATGTTCAAACAGAATCCACGCACAGCAGAACGACTGAAAGCGTCAATTGGACGAGAAATTTCTCGAATTTCAACAGATACTCCGTCAAGAACACTACAAAGTTTTGTTGTTCGTGTGCAGAGAGTTGAAAGGACATTACGTAGAGCATGGTTTACACTAAGGGACTAATTCCACCCCACCCCCCCCTATGTGTACTGAAGGTACAGCAAAAATTTCATGCTTTTATTTCACTTAATAAAAAATGCAAACTTTTTAAGTGTCACGTTTAAAAAATCACCCGATATAGAGGGTGGTGCAAAAGTCTGGACCCATAGGCGGTTTATATGGAAAAAAAGTGTGGCCTGCAGGAAGTTTATTATGAAATGAAATTTAATTAACCATACACCAGTGACTAAATTATGTTAAATTTAACGTTCTACGTAGTTCAGAATTTACAATAAGTGTTCGAATTGATGTCCATCTTCTTCCAAACACTCCTTCTTTTGCGTACAAAAGCACAAGCTCTATTCTTTCTGCTATTGTTAACTTGTCTGCCATAGGGTAACAATCTGAAAAATATTTTGTAAAATTATAAACAAAAATTAAATTATAAAAATTATTATAAAAATCGAAAGATATTTTTTATATAGTAAATTGCCTATGGGTCCAGACTTTTGCACCACCCTGTATACACACACACACACACACACACGAGTGTATATATTGTATATATGTGAGAGAAGAGAGAAAGTGATTGATTGATTGATTTGGGGTGTCGTAGAATGGGTGCAAAAGTATTTCAAGATACCAATCAATGAACTAGAGGATAAAACTAATTTCGTTTTAACCTAACAGGGGCCATACCTCAGAAGGAGGAGGGAGTCTTATGCTTAGAAAAACTCATTAAAGAATGAAAAAGTTACAATTCTACCAAAGTACTTAAAACGATATTTTCCAGAGGTAGAGATGAGGGCAGAGAACAGAGGGTATAATTAAATAAGTAAATAAACTACTCCCAATCTACCAGATGGGTAATCGAACCAAATAAAGCGACCTCCTCCTCCTCCTCCTCCTCCTCCTCCTCTTCTGCAGACGTCCTTAAGCACCTTGAGGGAGAATATGGACGGGTTCCTGATCGTGTACGACGTGACCTCGCGTGAGTCCTTCAACTACGCCAAGAATATCTTGGAGTCCTTAAGGAGCGAAGAAAATTTTCCTGAAGGTGTTCACCGAGGGTCTCCAGTCCCCCAAACTCCCCTGGATCAAATTGGGGGTTCTCATCATTCCTTGAGCGACGATGAAGTATTTTACAAAATGAATCTCTCCACTCCGTTCTGTGGACAAGGTACAAAGTGTGTGCGCGTAGGCAACTAGGCATAAGTGAGGTTGTGTGTGCGGTAACTCACAGATTTAGTGTGGTAATTTTGTTTTGTGAGGTAACATTTTTGGTACCTCCGAACGCTAAAAAATTAATATAAAAAATCCAAACATTTTTTACTGTCAGAAAAATAAGTTGGTCCTCATTAGGTTACGTTACGTTAGACTACATTAGTGAGTACCTCACTATTTAATAACTTAACAGAAACCACCCTTCGAGCTCTCAATTGCGTCCGAAACGCACTGACTTTATCGGTTCGATTGCACTAAGTTAGTTAGGTTAGGTTAGGTTAGGTTAATCAGTTTACTTTTTAGATATATATGACTAAAAAAAGTCGGTACCTCGCTTATACGGAGATGACGTGTGTGTGTGTGTGTGTGTGTGTGTGAGAGAGAGAGAGAGAGAGAGAGAAATAATGATGGGAATGAACGAGTAAAAACGGAATTTTTTAAATTTAAGAAAAATTGAAAATATAAAAAAAATGGAATGTTTAGAATAGATTTTAAATGGAAAGAAAAGAAATAGAAGTAAAATCGATTTCGAAATAAACTTTGTCCGATTCACGAATCAATATTTCACCTTTTGTGGCTCCATTTCGTGCATTCTTACCGAGAAATATGAACGCAATGTTGCCAAATGGATCCGATTTATAAATAAGTTTTGACTAATAAAGATTTACGGTGAGCAAAAGTCTTCAACCACAAAATAGCTTTTGATTAGTGTTATCATTCGCGCTGCAACGAAGATAAGGACTTACTGCGATATAAAGAAAACAAATTCTTTCAAAATGTCCGTAGCTATAAAGATTTGTGGAGAACGAAACAATATTTCTGTTCTTAGACCTTCGCTCCAATTAAGCAAATTTTCTTTATGATGGCGTGGCCTAAGGTAGGTAACCGTGCGAAGAAATCCGCTCGTGATACGAGTAATTTTATCTGCAAAAAAACGTTCATAAAATGCGACAAAAGGATCCCCGCCCGAAAGTTAACAATCTTATGGTTGTCTCCTTATCTAGAACGAGCGATAAAGAGACCGGTCTTCTTATCAGAACTTCGATCTTGTAAAATTTCACACACTTTTGTGAAACTGATGAAAAAAAAAAGAGATTGAAAGGTAAAATTGTGAAAGAATGAACCCCAAAACAGGGGGTTAAATATTTATCTAAATTGTAAAGTAGATATAAAACTATTTGAGTTGTCGATTTGAAGTATTCTTTAAAAATGGGATGTGGGTGTTTTTATCGGGTTGTTTAACCTCCTCCGCAATATCTATGGTCGCATGATGGACGGGAACTACTACTACTACTACTACTACAGCTTTATGCGGGATCCAAACCGCGGGTCGCTACATCATCTGGAGGAAGGCCACCGTCCAACTATAACCCACACCCATTGTCGTTTAACTTGGCTGATCGATAGAAAACAGTTGTGGCCCATAGCCGCGACGTAACCCTAACATTGTTATACTCAACAGTTTTTAACTGAAACGCTTAATAATTCTGTATCATTTTTATCTGTCCGATTTTGAATGTATCGTAATTACAATTTTCAAACAAGAGGAGCGTAGAATTCGAACCGTGGGTCGCTACATCATCTGAACGAGGAGAAAGCAACCCAACGTCGCTGACGGAAAGGTGTTGCCACATAGTCACAAATGACGTAGCTCAGATGTTATGGGCCACACTTCTTCGATATAGTGAAAAGGAGAATTGGAATCAATTCCAATTCATTTTCACTCGGACGAAACGATCAGAATGTAAACCAATTACTTATCATCTCTCCTCCTTCAGGAAAACCTTCGTCAGGAGACTTCAGGAGCCTCTCCGTTCCAGTTACCGTTCTAGGAAACAAGAGAGATCTCGACCATCGGAGGTAAGGAAACCATATCTTCTCACACATGTGTAAACATACCATGCAGTCCCGCATCACTTATTCAGTCAAACTCAGGACCTCTGACTAGAAGTTTTGAGCGCTGACCACTGGTATATAACAGGCTAAAAGTTAACACAACCATTCCTATATTTCATCTCACGAAGAAAATGCCAATTTTTTTTAACTTTTATTGTTTTAGCCTTTTTAATTTCTCACGGTACGGTGGTCACCGCCTGCGACTCTTAATAAAAGATGGAGGATACTTTGCAAGCGCGCGGGCACACACAGACACATACATAGGCGGCGGTTATTTTTATTTACATACACACACACACACACACACACACACACACATATATATATATATATATATATATATATATATATATATATATATATATATATAATACAGTATATAGTAAGGAATAAGAAACGAGAAGGTGGTACATGTTTATTAGTCATCGTTTCGAAAATTCAATTTCCCTCATCAGTGCAAAAAATGAAAATTAAAAAGTGAACGAATATAGTAAAAGGATTTTATACAATATATTTATGCAGTTCTATGTATAATTAAAGTTAAAAGGTACATGAAATTTAGAGGTAAAGAATGTTGAAATATGCAATGTTATAGGGTGAAACGAATATTGAGAACAAATCTTATCGGGTTATTGTACGAGAGGGGATTTAATCTAATGGTATAAAGGTTGGGAATGGTTGACTGTTGACGTGGTAGCGAATTTCTTTCCCAGTGATGGTTCAGAAGAATTATTCAGCAATGTTTAAGTTGAAGGCGGAACTATAGTCGTTGAGAGTTGGTTTTGTATCAAGGATATATAGGGATTCGAGGATGCGGAGGCCGGTTGGTTGGTATGCTGAATTGATAATTTTGAAATTGGTGGGGAGCAGTGGGTGATTTGGAGGCGGCAATGATCTCTTATTGCTGATTTCGATGGTTTGTTTAAGGGTTGTAATGTTCTGGTTGAGATGGCGCGATGTTCGTCCACTCTTGTTTGATATTGAGTACAGTTGAAACAATAATATATATATATATATATATATATATATATATATATATATATGGGGGGATGGGGAGCCCCTTGGGTCCCGTTTTTGCGAATATTTTCATGTCTCATCTTGAGGAAAGGGCCTTCTGTGAGTGCCCCCCTCACCTTAAGCCGAATTTGTACAGACGTTATGTTGATGACACGTTTGCTTTATTCCAAACGGATAATCAATCAGTTCAGTTTTTAAATTTTTTGAACACACTTCATAAGAATATTATATTTACGCAGGAAAAGGAAGTTCAAGGTTCTATTCCTTTCCTTGATGTTTTGGTTTCCAAATCAGGCTCAACTGTTTTAACTTCTACATACCGGAAGCCTACTTTTACGGGTTTAGGTTTTAATTTTTATAGTTTTTGCGATTTTAATTACAAACTAAGTTCGATTCGCACTTTAGTGCATAGAGCTTATAATATTTGCTCAAACTTTGCTCTGCTTCATAATGAGTTTGAATTCCTTACTGATTTTTTCTTTAAAAATGGTTTTCCACGGGTTCTTGTACAAGGTATTATTGGTAAATTACTTAATAATGTTTATTCCCCCAAACTTATCCCAACGTATGATGTTCCTAAGAATTGTAAATATCTTAAATGCAAAAAACTTCACTTTTTTACGTGAAGGTCAAAATATGAGAATAAAAACCCACTCTAATAGACAGAGTTTATTTCCACGACAGTTTCGACGCCCACTGGCATCCTCCTCGGGTGGAAATAAACTCTGTCTATTAGAGTGGGTTTTATTCTCATATGTAAATATCTTGTTTTACCTGACCTCTACCAATTTAACACTGTTGTGAAAAAGCAATTGTTGAGTGTGGTGAGGAAATTTTATTTTCACACTGATTTTAAGGTTGCTTTTGTGAATAATAATACCCTTGAATGTTTTTTCCGTTGTAAGGACAAAATCCCCCCTGCGATGAACTGTTCTGTCGTTTATTTGTTTACCTGCCCTGGGTGTTCCCAGGGGAACTACGTTGGCAGCACAGTTCGTTCTTTGCAGGCAAGATTTTGCTCCCATATGGGTATTAGCCATAGGACAGGGAAAGTTTTATCTAAAAAGGAACAGTCTGCCATTAGAAATCATTCTGTTAAGTGTAAAGTTGATATTTCCGTTAATAACTTTAAAATTCTTAAATCATTAAAATGTCCGTCCTCTCTCCGTATTTATGAATCTTTGTGCATTAAATTTCTGAATTCCAGCTTAAATATTGATTCCAGCTGTTACCCCCTTTATATTAATTAGAATGCCTACCAACTAAATTTTTCTGTTTTCCCCTTGACCCTGTCTCCTTTTCGCCTCAGTTGTTTGAGGATGTCAAGTGAGCATGGTATGTTTTCGTGCACTTTTGCGTTTTTTCATTTAACTTTTTATTAGTGAAGTTTTTAACTAATTTTTAACTAATTGTTTGAATGTTTTTAGTTTTAAAGTTTTACTTTTATCATGTGTTATTTGTCATGTATATAATTTTTAATTTGTTTTTGGCTTATGCTTGTTTTACGCTTTTTAATTTTTATTCTTTAAGTGGTTTTATTCTGTGCTATGAATTAGTTTGTTTTTGACATTCGTATAATTTTTTTATTTTTTTTTTTTCATGCATTAATTTTAGCCTTTTATTTTATTAGGCCTTGAAAATGGGTAGAGTTGCCCGAAACGTCGGCTGCAGCCAAATATAATGACTTTCTTGCTCTACGTCTTCGTTTTTATCCTAAATGTAAAATTACGTCTCCTTAGGAGGGATCCTATTTCATATGTATATATATATATATATATGATCTTTTTCCGTGTCTCATCTACCTTATGAGCAGTCCAGCATGCTCACAAACACGTACTTCTCTCTCTATTCCTCACTACATATACATGCATTTTACACACTACATAATCTTTTCAAAATTAAAAAAAAATGGCATCAACTTCAAAAGCCTCGGAGTCGCCTGGGGAGGGGATCATAAATGTCCCCACTGATGGCTTCCCCACTGCTGATACTGGGAACGCAGACCAGGGTAGCGAGGCTGGATCTGCTACCGCCCATTCGAGATGTTCTGGGCCTCTCCCTGATTCACTTTTCATTAATTTCTGCAACATTCGTGGCCTTTTCTCAAATTTTCAATCTGTTGAACACCACTTCTCCTCCTCTAAACCTCATCTTCTTTTCCTCACTGAAACTCGTGTGTCTGGAACGACTGACAGCAACCGCTCTTCTGTACCCTCTTACTTTCTCTATACTCAGTTTCATTCCAAAGGTGAATGTTGCGTATGACGCATGTACGCATGACCTAACTTGTTCTCGTATTCCCGAACTCGAATCTTGCGAATTCTATACCCTCTGGTTACGGCTTACATGCCAATCTCAAACTAAATACATCTGCGCTGTTTATCTTTCTCCTAATTCTACTGACTATCCAAAATTCTTTGACTACATCACTTCCAAAGTGGAATGCATTCTATCCCGCTCTCCCTTTGCTGAAATCTCCATTTTAGATTTCAATCACTACCA
Organism: Bathynomus jamesi; assembly: GCA_023014485.1. NCBI lineage: Eukaryota > Metazoa > Arthropoda > Malacostraca > Isopoda > Cirolanidae > Bathynomus > Bathynomus jamesi. The sequence goes on from JAJOZX010003810.1 coordinate 254,414, forward strand.
CCTTTGGCTTTCCTCACATTTAACTAATATCCCTGGTGAACTAGCTCACAACTTTTCTATCTTAAATGACCAAGAGCAGATTGTACAGCACCCTACTCATATCCCCGATCGCCTTGGAGATAGGCCTAACATTCTGGATTTATTTCTTATCTCTCATCCTTCTTACTGTCAAACTTTTTTCTCCGTTGGGCTCCTCCGACCACAGTCTATCTGTTTCCTGTCCTATCGCTCCAATCCAGTCTTTGGAACTTTAGCGCTGCTGATTGGGAGGCCCTTAGACAGTACTTCTGTGATTTCCCATTGAATGATTACTGCTTCCGTGCCGGGGCCCTTCCAAGCGTGCTGAGCGCAACACGGAGGTGATTCTCTCTGGCCTGGAGATGTACATTCCATATTCTATTCCTAATACTGATGCAAAAACACTTTGGCTTAACTTTGTTCTAATGCTATCCGCAACAGAGGGGAGTCTTTCAGAAGGTACCTGATTTTTCTGCTATATCTGACTGGGGCAGAGAAAACCTTGTGGCTTTCAACGCTTCAAAAATTCAATTTCTCCATCTGTCTACTCGTCACAATCTTCCACATGACTATCCCATTAACTTCAACAACACGACTCGATCATTCTTCTTCTCTTAACATTCTTGGCGTTTCCTTTTCTCGTGATCTTTCCTGGAAATATCACATATACTCTCTTTCCAAAACAGCTTCTAAGAGGTTAGGTGTGTTGTACCGCTTCCGCAGTTTCTTCACCTTCGCCTAGTTGCTCTCTCTGTACAGGGGTCTTGTCCGCCCCTGTATGGAGTATACTTCTTGTGGGGTGGCTCAACCTACATAGCCGTACTTGACCGGGTGGAATCAAAGGTTTTTCCTCTCATCAATTTCCCTCCTCTTATTTGACTGTCTTCAATCCATCTCTCTTCACCGCAATGTTGCCTCTCTCTCTTTACTATCGCTATTATAACAGACACTCTTCTTCTGAACTCTCTAACTGCACGCCTCCTCCTTTAAGGAGAGCACGCAGCACCAAACTTTCGACACTTTCTCTTTCTGTCCAACTCTCTAACGCAAGAGTTAATCGGTATTTTCAGTGTTTCATCTACTCAACCGGTGAATTCTGCAACAATCTTCCTCAATCCATCTTTCCCCCTGTCTGTGACCTCCAGTCTTTCAAACGCAGAGTGTCTAGGCATTTCGAAAACCCTGGAACTTGATTTTGGCTTTCTTCTTTTACTAGTGGGGGGGATGCTTTTTGCGGCCATTCGCCCTTGGCCCCTCCTTCCTGCATAATATATATATATATATATATATATATATATATATATATATATATATATATATATATATACTATTAATAGAGTAGATTGTTAAGCTAGATTAGTTTAGATTTGGTTAAATTAATTGCTTTAATTGTCACAGGAAATGTTGGTGGATGACTGAACACTTCGTATCGTGATGAACACATTTTAAATTAAAGAATAATTCTGTATTTGAAATAATATTTAGACATTTTATTATATGTCGAAATGTTTAGCTAAATGTCAACCTTCCTTCGCATAACTTATATTTTATCTCATTTGAGGTTAAGGCATTAGAATATATATTTAGAAGCGTCACACTTTATCTCGATTAGTAAGTTCAGTGAAGCGGAGAGAAAACGCTATTCAAAAGGTACTGAAGAACTTTTCTAAGGCTACTTAAACGCTTCTTTGAACATTTGCTAAACGAGGATTCCCTTCCCCATTTTTAGGCAAATTTCGGTCGAGGAAGCTCAAAGACTTTCTCTGGAGAACGACTGCAATTTCTTGGAAATTTCAACCGCGGAGTCATCCGTTGGACCGAATTTAGCTATTCAGATGATTCTCAGGGAGATCGCTTTCCTCCACAGAGAGAAAAGGACCGAGGAGACGCCAATCAAGGCTCGGGAAAACATCGGTTTTCCCTCTTTCAGAAACGAAGAAGAAATGAAACATCATTTCAAGGAGTTCTCAAACGAAAGCAGTTTTAGCAGTAGAAGTAGCAGTTGTAGCAGCCATAAAAGTAGTAGCAATTATAGTAGCTGTAGTAGCTGTTCGAGTAGCAAACACCGCAAGTCGAATAGTCTAAAGCGACACTTCAAAGTCCGGGACTGGAACGAGCCTGGTTCAACGGACTCCAAAGGAATTCTGTCCGACATGAAATCTACCATCGGAAGCATTTTTTACAACAGCCTTTCCAGGAAGTCCGGCCGGAAACCGATTTTCTCTTAGTCTCAGTGTGTGTGTATGGAGGGGGGGGGGGGGCTACTACACAGAATCGCGACAATCTTTTGGATACCTACAGAGCCCATCGCGAGACGGTGAAAAAAAGAGAAACGAAAGTTATGCTAAATTAGATTAGGTTAGGTTACGCTAGGTTAGGTTAATTAGATTATTTAGATCAGGCTAAATGTCGCTATTACAATTGAAAATGACACGTTTTGTAAGGTAGCTGTGTGTGTGTGTGTGTGTGTGTGTGTGTGTGTGTGTGCTTAGGCAGCTGGGCATAAGTGTGGTGGAGTGTGTGATAATTGAGAGATGTAGCGGAGTAATTTTTTTGTGAAGTAAAACTTTTGGTACGTTCAAATATTAAAAAATTAATATAAAAAAGTTATAAACATTTTGAGTGTGAGAAAAAAGATAGAGTTTGTTGGTATTAAATTAGGTTACGCTAGGTTAGCTTAACTAAGGTTAGGTTAGGTTAGGTTAGGTTAGGTTAGCGAGTACTCATTATTTAATTACTTAATAGAAAAGACCCTTCGAGCCCTCTGTTGCGTCCTAAACATTTATCACGCCGTTCTCGGTTCTATGGTACTAAGATTAGGTTAGGTTAGGTTAAATTAGGTTTAGTTAGTTAATTTTTTAGATGTACGGATTTAAAAGAAGTCAGTACATTGCTTATGCGAAGATGTGCGTATGAGAGAGAGAGAGAGAGAGAGAGAGAGAGAGAGAATCTTTAAGTATGGTTTAATTTATCTAAATAAATTAGTGTTTAAATACAATTTTGGTGTAAACAAAATTATGAGTGTAAATAATTATTCCTAATCTGATCCGGCTTGACTTAACTTATGACCCCACTGGGTATTCCGAGGGTAAGAATGGGTATACATAGCACGAAGTGACGAGTATCCCATATGGCAGACGCAGAGAGAGACACTATCAGAAAATGGATTGAAGGGGGAACTAACAGTTTAGTTTCGCGCCCAGAAGTGTTTTACGTTGACCCCCTGTACTCGAGCTAATGACAGCAAAAGCGTTATGTGCTTCCCCGGGCAATGAAATATGCGCTGGATTATATTGACTTTTTCTGTCGTAACCTAGTGGTTGGCGTCCTCATCTACTACTAAAGAGGTAATGAGTTCGAATCCTGGTTGGAGTAATTTTGCATTATGCAAAATCATGCGTGTTCATGCTTTATATATATATATATATATATATATATATATATATATATATGCGCCCGGATTTAGCTATAGGCGATCGCCTAGGCCCTAGGGCCTCGCGCCAAAGGGGGCCTCGCTCAAGCCGTTTTGCGCGTTCTGTTCAAGTGATATTAATGATTTAGAACTCTATGAAGAACTTAAAGTACTTTGCAGGTTTATACCTGAGAAAACAGATCTCGGAAATGCCCTTGTTTATATAGTGCAAAACACTAAATGAGATTTATCCTAATGTTTATGTTGCACTTCGAATAGTATTAACCATCCCAGTTACTGTTGCTTCGGCTGAAAGAAGTTTCTCGCGTCTCAAACTTATTAAAACATATTTGCGTTCCACCATGTCTCAAGCGAGATTGCAATCATTAGCTATGTTATCAATAGAAAACGATATAACAAATTCATTAGATTATTCTCAATTAATTGAAGAGTTTAGCTAGAAGAAAAGTAGAAAAGCATTGCTGTAATATTCAAGGAGCATCTGAACCAAATATTGAAGCATTAATATTTAGCCTGATAAGTCGATCGCTCACTATTATAAAAAATGAAATGTCAACATCTCTTATACATCACATATGAAAAACGTTTGTATACTATGGAAAGTCATTACCTATAATATTATATAAATCTTAGAAATCATTGTCTTATATTTTCGATACAAATCTTGATTCATATTATAATTTATACTTATTTGTATGGTTTATTTATATTTCTTATACAATTTCCATGCGTGATTATTTTGGTTTGGTTTAATTTTTAAGTGCTGGCATAGTTCTGTCTATACGGGATTCTAATATTGCTGGTATAGTATCGATAATTAAGTCCATATTTTCATATATATATAGGCCTAGGGCCTCGCAATTTCTAGATCTGCCTAGGGCCTCGCAACTTCTAGATCCGGCCCTGTATATATATATATATATATATATATATATATATATATATATATATATATATATATATGTATATATACGAATGCATGAACTTAGATAGAAAAGACAGGAAAATGGTAAATAGAATAAATAACAAAATCATAGGACTTTGTGGTTTCTTATGCGTCAAATGCATGGAAAACAATAGAAAATTAGTACAGAGGGGAACACAAAATGTTGAAATAGAAGAATCAAGTACAGCAGCTCTACCGACAGAAAAACATGAAACAGAAAACGCCTACACAACCGAGAAGGAAAAAGAAAACACACTACAGGGAGGGGCGAAAGCAGCCTCAGAAAAAGAGGTACCCACGGCAGAAGAGGGAGATACGAAATACACACCAAAGAAAACAACCCCACTGAGTAGGGAAGAAGTGGTGGCGAAGCAGAAGGAAATCGAATCACATAAGACACAGAGGGAATTTAAACGACGGGCCATATGCGAATATTATAAAATAGGTGCGTGCAAATATGGCTCAAACTGCATATACAATCACCCTACAAAATGCTTCTATATGATGAGGAATGGGAAGTGCAAGTACGGACCAAACTGCAACTTTTTTCACCCTCGTATGTGCAGACAGTCAATTACTGAGAAAAAATGCCTGAACATAGAGTGCCCACTTTTTCACATAAAGGGTACGCAAAGAAGAGAACGGGAAAGAACAGATCATATTCGACATAGAAGAAATAGCAAGAGTAATGAAACATATTTTTTAGAAGAAATGAGAATAATAAAAGCTCAGCTTGCCCTTCTAACAAGGAGAGACAGAACGCCGCAAACATATGCACCACAACATTACGCACATCACCCCCTATTCAACACCACCCACCAATAATACAACAACAACAGTGGTATCACGGGCCGCAACCCCAATACTCCCAAATGCAGCGGCCCAACCAATAACACCAAACAGGAACCGACATCGACCAGGAAACGACCATCATTTAAGAAAATCGAACACGAAGATTAGAAGAAACCCGGTAAATGTATTATACACAAATATACAAGGCCTCTATACGGACCATGCAGACTGCAAATTACAATACTTGCAAAATTTAGCTACGGAAACCAGCATAGATATCATAGGCCTAACGGAAACACACTTACATAAGTGCGAAAAAGGCTGTGAAAACTGCATCGAGAATACTGAAATAGCATTGCTGGACTACAACATATACAGAGCAGATAGAGTGGCTAGAC